>WNWK01027389.1:0-26341 GCA_009830355.1 Cherax destructor
TTTGAATTTCATGAGATGATTGTTGGAATTTCGGTGTTGTACGCAGGCGTTGTTCAGGTTATCGTTTCGCATGCATTAATGTGTTCATTGATGCGTGTTTCGAGGTTCCTTGCTGTTTCTCCTACATAAATTTGTGCAGCCCCACAGGGGTATAGTGTAGACCCCTGCGTTGACTGGTTCATGGTGCTTGGATTTAGTCTTGGTTAGATCCTTAATAGAAGTACTGAAGCGATGGCGACTCTAGTGTTAGCTTGTGCAAATACTTTAGAAATGTTGGATGAAACCCCTGGCTGTTAAGAAGAATTATGACTTTTTTTTGGAGTGGTGTTGACGCGTGGAGAATTAATGATCTGAATAGCTCTTTTCTTGCAATCTTTGATGAAAAAGGAAGGAAAATGTAACTCAGAAGGTTTGGTGAATATGTACATTCCTCCAAGAAACTCAGGACTACAAATTCGAAGTCTTAGGAAGAATCCGATGATGATGCCTCTTTTGGTCTTAGTATCTTGACTGGAATAGAAGTGTGGAGATCATTTTTATTTGTAGGTTTCCGGTAAACTTGAAATCTTAGGTTGTTATCTACTTTGTGGATGAGGACGTCTAGAAAGGGTAGTTTGTCATTGGACTCTTCTTCTAGTGTAAACTGGATCGCCGGTTCAAATGCGTTGAGCCTAGCCTGAAGATTCCGTACATCAAAACGTTTGGGAGTTATTACGAGGACGTCGTCTACGTAACGTAACCAAGTGACGCTTGAGGGGATGATGTTGGCGAAGTGTTCAGCCTCTAGGTGTTCCATGTACAAGTTAGCTAAGACGGCACTGATGGGGGACCCCATACCCATGCCGTATGTTTGTTTGTAGAGCCTGTTATTGAAAGAAAAACAGTTGAAATTAACACAGAGTTCAATAAGGTCAACAAAATCTCCGGGAGGTAGAGGAAGGTTAAGGTCCTGATTGACTTTACGTCGTAGAACCTCACTTTGAGAGTATATATAAACCCACTATGTCCATTATCGCTTGTAACGGCTTAGAAAGCTCCTGGAGAGCGAAACGTTGCCCACAATAAAATGTCACATTAGTTGCATTTGTGTCCTTACTTAACATATTGTCGGTAATTCTACCAATATTATTACAAAATGGTGAATGTTTGACTGTGGTAATCTGTAGATGTTTATCACTGTGAGGGGTTTTTGCAGGTCTTTTGATTTAAATTTAGCTATAATATATTCTCCATGCTCATCCCTTATGCAAGAGTTATTGATACATTCAAGTTGATCTGAGTAATATATAGCTATTCCACCCCTCGCTGATCTGTCCTACAATTGTGAATGGCTGTGTAACCTGGGATGGCATAGACATCTGTAGTATCAGGCTTCAGCCAGGTCTCAGTGAGTGTGATGATTGACATATTGGTCTGGAGGGATTGGAGTAGTGCTGTGAGGTCATCATAATGTTTGCTCAAAGATCTAACATTGTAATTGAAGATAGTTATGTTATTGTTGGCTCTGAGTAATGTCTTTGCTTGATCTGCTGTGTAATAGTTGCAGTTGCTGTTGGAATCATGTAAGTCATTTAATAATAGGTTGATATCAGGATCAATTCCTGTAATCATAAGATTTGATGTGATTCTATAACTAGACCTGAGAAGAATAGATAATACTAAACTTAATAATATGGTACTAGATTAAATTCTTAGGAACTATTTGATTATTACAAATTTTTAATAAGAGTTTGTAGAGATACAGGGTATTTGACAGAGTTCTTGGCACGTGAATTTGTACCTTAGTCAATTTATACAAATGCAATTAATTGAACTATGGTAGTTCACTAAAGCTGGGAATAAAGGAGTTTGGGAAAATGATAGCAAACAATGAAAGTAAAGTAAATTAGTACCTGAGTTAGCACCTTAATTATTATAATAAAAATTAATATAAGAACTGTGGCAGTTAGATTTTTTTTTAAATAAAAACTAGGGAATATAATAGTAAACAATGAGGGTTAACACTTTAGGGAATATAATAGTAAATAAAAAGAGTAAAACACTTTAGCACCAAAATTAGCACCTTAATTATGAGTTAACACTTTAGGGAATATAATAGTAAATAAAAAGAGTAAAACACTTTAGCACCAGAATTAGCACCTTAATTATTTTTTTAAAGCTTCAAGTAAAGGAATTATTGGATGAAAGGCAGTACTAGGTATTGATTTGCTGGGAACTATTTCAAGAGAATATATAAATGGGGATTAAATTAAATGGACAGATAGTAAATATGATATAAAATTAACTTAGAAGCAAGATTTGATTTATATTATAAAGTTTAAGCAAGTAATAGCTTTCTGTTGTGTAGACATGTTGTGTTTCAAAGTCCTTAGCGTTGGTTTCTTGGTATTGTTGTTGGTTCCTCTGCGATTTCCGCTCATAGTATCACTAGTGAAGCTATGGAGGAGGCTTTATTTCCTTTAGATTGGGTTAGGCGTTCGTCTGGCAGCGCGGGCGATGTTTGGGTTTGCAGGGCTGTCTTCCTTAGATCTTCAATTTTGTTAAGGTTTGGGTAGCATTTCTAGTATTCTTGGGTCATTTTGTGATCTAGGTGGGTTTGTGCAGTTGTACCTTCAATTAGGCCATCACAAGCTTTGATGAGCGCTGAGTTTTTTGGAGAATAAGAGCTGCTAGGATGCTGCCGCTGCCGCTGCCGCGGCATTAGCTTCACATTGTCTGCAAACTGACACTTCGGAATCTATCCCTTCTGTCATGTTATTCACATATAACAGAAACAGCACCAGCCCTACAGTGCTAGTCATGGCTTTATGCCGCCCTTCCCCCACACACATACCAAAACACAAACACATACCATAAAATATTATAATATATATATTTGCACACTTACTGAGGTTTTAATACTTGGTGCTGCGTCCTTTACGCTTAACCACGTCCCTCAGCCGTGTAGGAAGACTCTCACACAAATTCTTGAGGGTTTGGGGAGGTATATTATTCCATGCCTCATGTAGAGCAGCCTCCAGCCATGGGATGGAACTGATATCCTTGCCCAGTGAACTTCGTTTCACTATTGACCAGAGGTTCTCAATAGGGTTTAGGTCTGGAGAATTGCCTGGCCAGTCATTAAAGAACCTCACTTCACAGTCCTTAAGCCACTTTGGCAGTATGACACGGTGCACCGTCCTGCATAAAAACCGTAGCCCCACACTTGTCAAATGCTTCAGGTAAATTGTCACACAATAACTCCAGGTAATTATACTGGTTCATATACTGTTTTTTGGGAAGCACAATGAGTTCAACACTCTGAGTACTGAAACACCCCCAAACCATGAGTGAGTCTGGATGTTTGGTGGTCCCACAGGTGTAGCGTGGGTCTTGCGGGTCACTACCTCTGGGTCAGTACACATGTCCCCCAGGGTTACAGGTGACGGTGAAGGTTGCTTCATCACTCCAAAGTACTTCAGACTACTGTTGAGGATTCCAGTAAGATATTTCTTTGCATAATCCAGCCTACGTTTCTTCTGTGGCTTGGGGAGGATCGGTTTCTTAACTTGGCGGTGACTACTGTGGCCCAGTTTAGACACACATCTGTTAACAGTTGTTGCAGACACCTCTGAGAGAAGATGTGGGTTCTTTTCTTTCAATTCTCTAGCAGTTATCTTGGGTGTACTCTCTAACTGCTTCTTTAACACAGTTAAGGTACGAACAGATGTCTTCTTCGAGGGGCCAGGCCGAGGTTTGGCAGACAGTAACTCAACACTGCCACCAGCCTTGAAACGCTGCACCCAGTTCCTCACTGAACGCACACACACACCAACATTCTCCACTATTTCTTTCGTCTGGTGCCCAGCTTTGTGAAGCCCTATGATTTGAGCTATAGTTTCAGGTGTTAAAGGCTTCCTTTTACTCATAATCAAACATGTATAGCCCCAAAACCAAAGGGAACACCGGACAAAAGATGGGGCAGATGAGAGACGAAAGTGCAACATTTCCTCTTACCATGGAAGCAACGTGAGCACTGAGGAGTCACTGTGGAGTGTGGCAGCAGGCCGTGACGTCATGCTAACGGCTGCTACCTGGCATAATGCACTGACCAAAAAAGACCCCCCTGTATGGTAGGCCTTTAATTTTAATCACTGCATTATGCCAGGGCACTCACCCGGCATAATGCCATGACTAGCACTGTAGGACTGACCTCTATGGAACCCAGCTCATCACAGGTGCCCACTCTGACACCTCGTCGCATAGCCTAGGAGGAGAACAGCTACAAATATACACAAATAATCCGCACATGGAATGAAACTTATGACGATGTTTCGGTCCGACTTTGACCATTAACTGTGACTACTTAATGGTCCAAGTCGGACCGAAACGTGTCGTAAGTTTCATTCTATGTTCTGGTTATTGTGTGTTGTTTCAAGCACGGTATTGTACCTTTTATTCTCTGCAAATACCAAGTACACATCTAGTCGTATAATTTCAACGGTTTATGAGACGAACAAAGCCAATCACCATTCAGGGACATAAACAAAGATTCGTTAAAATGCTATAAATTATTGAGCACATTTCCAAGTGTGAATTTGAAAGGTTTGAAGTAGGGTTGTCTAACGTTTAATATTCAGTGCAACCTAAACCAAATTTATCCCAACCCACGCATCTCATCTCATAAACTTTTTGATAAAAGAAAAAGGTTTTGATGCAAATGGATATGAAATCCGACAATATTTGGGAATTTTTATTAAAGAAACATTTCACCAAGCCAAATGTTGTACTAGTGTCTCATTCTCTACCCTTTGTTTTGCGTTTTACTCATGAGGAATTTGAAGCAGTGAGCTGGAGCTTTTCGAGCAACCAAAAGCTTAGTTTGAACATGAGCTTGTTGGCTGATTGTTTGTCCTTCATTCATAATACATTCCATAATTCATCAACATATAATTCTTAAGTAAAAGTAATAAAATATTTGTTTACTGAAGAAGAGTATAAAGTATTGGTGACCTGGTGGCTAACGTTCTCATTTCACACAGCGAGTGTCTGTTTTCGATTCCCGGCGAGGGTAGAAACATTGGGCGTGTTTTCTTACACCAGTTGTCTATGTTCCCCATCTGTAAAATGGGTACCTGGGTGTTAGTGGACTGGTGTGGGTCGCATCCTGGGACAAAACTGACCTAATTTGCGGGAAATGCTCTGCATAACGGGCGGCTTTCTATATAGTAGTAGTATGTCATTGATGTCAGTTATGCCTGTATACTACCTTGTATATGTACTTGTAGAAATAAAGATATTAATATTAAAGGCGCTGGACAGGCACCTAAAATCAGTACCTGTATACCCAGTTGGGGTTTATATTTCGCGTTGTGTCGCCTTTATATTTCACGTCACGCTGGTGCTGACATCTAATGGCCATAGGCCTACTGCGCTCAGCCCGCACCACCCTCTCTCTGTCTCACTGGGTGCCAACTCAACCTAGAGAGAACAAGCCTACTCTCCTGCAGTCGGGGCCTTGCTTGCCTCAGGGCCACTTAAACACACTGCCTGTGTACAAAGAACCCAGTAAAGAACACATCGCCTCTGAAGCCTTACCATTCATTCCCGCTACCAGATCTACACACACATTCTATTAATACACCTGACCAGCCGGGCTATAGTTCTTACGTCTGTTTGCGTGCGACCAGCAGTAACAGCCTGGTTGATCAGGCCCTGATCCACTGCGAGGCCTGGTCACAGACCAGGCCTCGAGGGCGTTGATCCCTGAAACCCTCTCCAGGTATCCTAGGGAGTGATTGTGCATCCCCTGCTGATGCTTCATTCAATCCCAGGGTTGAACTCACCTACACATTGACTCCAGGCTGAAGGACTGACTACCTCAAACTACTCCTCAACTTTCACCTTTCTCTGTATTGGACTGAAGAAGCCACTGGCTGGCAAAACTTTTCCAGAATAAGAATACCCAAATGTTACCCAATATTTGGGTTTTTATCAAATGTATTATGTACCTACAAGTTGATGACTGAGATACATGTGCAACACTTGAATATCTTATTAATACAGAAACTTTTTGTCTGTGTGGAAAATATTGGTATTTTCCGAAAGTTGTAATTGATAAACTTTCCAATATGAACAGATATCCTTAATGTACCGCTGGTACATGGGGGTATTAATAGGGAACCATCGTACCAGCGGGACGAGGCTGGACAGGGAAGCTGGGTAGAGGGGAGTGGTCAGTGGAAACAGAGCCTACACGCGGGGTTTGAGGTGATGGGATGGCGAGCGGAATTTGTCGAAGACGACCGCCAAATCGGTCTTAATTACCTCCTTTCGTAATGTGGAGGAATATCCAGTGACGCGGTGAATATAAAGTGGGACAATCGGTCCAGGAGGTCCAGTAATAGGACAATAATTGTGAAATAAGGTGTGCCGCCGGCGAGTGATGCTGGGGAGCTTTCGTCTTAGAAGAGACTGAAATATATTCGATGAATATTGTGAAATGGTGAATATAGTGAAACCTAGTTGTAAATAATCAGGGGGTGATTATACCGAGCGAGGCTAGCGTGGGTACGCCATACCCCGACCGCCATGTTGGATGTGGAGGAGATGAACTAACATATCGCAAGTTCTTTCTTTCAACACGTCGGCCGTTTCCCACCGAAGCGGGGTGGCCCAAAATGAAAAACGAAAGTTTCCCATTTTACATTTAGTAATATATACAGGAGAAGGGGTTACCAGCCCCTTGCTCCCAGCATTTTAGTCGCCTCTTACGACACGCATGGCTTACGGAGGAAGAATTCTGTTCCACTTCCCCATGGAGATAAGAGGAAATAAGAACAAAAACTAGTAAGAAAATAGAAGAAAACCCAGAGGGGTGTGTAATATATATATATATATATATATATATATATATATATATATATATATATATATATATATCTTACTAATCGTGGTACCAGTTTACGATAGTCCCAAACTCACCCTTTTATGTAAGTTTATTTTTAAATGCTTTTGTAAGTGTAATTTTGGGGTCTAAAAGGACTAGTCTATTTTACAACTTTTCTTAAGGAGATAAATTCGTTTGGTAATGGCACTTGAACAGCATTCTGGAATGAAAAAATATCGTAAACCGGGGTACCACTGTATATGCTTGTACATGAATGTGTAGTGTGACCTAAGTGTAAGTAGAAGTAACAAGACATACCTGAAATCATGCATGTTTATGAGACAGAAAAAAGACACCAGCAATCCTACCATCATGTAAAACAAATACAGGCTTTCGTTTTACACTCACTTGGCAGGACGGTAGTACCTCCCTGGGCGGCTGATGTCTACCAACCTACTACCTAATCCATATCGCAAGTTATCTGCTCGAAATCCAAGTATCGAGACGGTGAATGCGTATAAACTAGTGGGGCATTAAGCCAGGATATATGTAGTGTGTAAAGTTACACGTATAAACAATATAAGGTCGGATTAGTGAGAGGATCTGAATCACTACCCCGACCAACCACATGTTAACTAACGCCTGGTCTCGTGGGCGTATAAGAGTTCAAGGAAATTAACCTTCCTTGACTCGACGGGACAACCCTTACCATCGCGATCGAATCAGATCGCAGGAGGACGTCAACAACGAAACGGCCCCCTCATCTAAAGCTAAGTACTCTTCTGTCGTCTTTGTTATTGGCCAATGATATTGTTACACACAGTAGATGTACTTTAGCTAGGTCAACGATCTACAATGCACCGCTATGATGCTGTTAATTAGGTGAGTGATGGTCATGTTAACTTAATTGTGTGTTCTCTACCTCTCCTCCTACTAGATCAGTTGTTTAATAACGTATACAGTCCACTTAAATTTAATCCTACCATAATTATTCATATTATCTACTCAGATTTATTTATACTGGTCCAGAGTGCAGTGGGCTAACGTGAGAATACTGAAGGTACCCCTTGGGTGCGACCAGGAGCGGGTAAAGTTCTCACATACCTTAAAGGGAATGACTGCAGTAAAATTATACGAGTCGGTCATCTCCCTGGGGGTTTGTTTATTGCAAGTGGCGGTGTCCCAGATAGACTTATCTCCCACAATTCCCCACAGCGCCCGTTGGTCCGTCCTGAACCGGATGTGATTAGTGAATTAATCATTATTGAAATAATTATTTAATAAATAAGTGACTGATCGTAGGAAGTGAGTATAGAGTACACAGCAATTAATTGTGTGGTGGACAGTAATTAGTCCAATTAATTGCTAGCACAGGCGTGGCTACGATTTGTGCAAGAGTACGGTGTGAGAATCACCTTTATAAACAATTTATTTAATTTGTGACGTTAGTGGTTATTAATTCTACAACCATGACTGAACCTAACGGAGTTCCCATGCCGGGTGGCAAAACCATGGATATTAAAGCCAAGAAAGCGTCGTTGCAAGCTCGCAAGGGACATGTAACAAAGACACACAATACGTGTTTGAACTTAGTGAACGAGCTGTCGACGAGTGTTATTGACTTAGAAACAAATTTTGAGTTACTAGAACTCAGGTACGCGTCGTACGTGAAGTGGTTCAACGTCTATGAAGTTGAGTTACTGGATGATTGTGCGAGCAGTGAGGAACGAGAAACACTGTTACGACAATATGGTGAATTGGAAGAAGTCATGTGTGCCTGCAAAGTTAAGGTACTAGATATGTTAAAGAGTATGAGTGACGTGGCGGGCCAACCTCCCGCGGCAAATAAAGTGTCCCTCCCCAGACTCCCGGAAGTACAATTGTTGTCGTTCCAGCCGGGAGACAGCTGGGAGGAATTTTGGTCAATTTTCAAGGCAATGGTACATGATCGGAAGGATCTGGAAAGTGTTGCCAAGTTGATTTATTTAAAGGGACAATTGAGGGGAGATGCCCTCATTCTCATTCAGGCTTTCCCGAATGTAAACGACTCTTATAGAGAAGCTGTTCGTCTGCTAGAGGGTACTTATGGTAACTCGGAACAGCATACATTGGATTTAGTAATGGCAGTGGTTAATTTGAAACCGCCAGGGCACAACTACAAAGAGTTGCAACAGTTTCGGATCAAACTAGAGAGCACTCTCCAGATTTTGAGTAACAAACACAATTTGGAGAATGCAAGTTGGTTCGTTTGTCCGGTGGTACGAGCTAAATTGAACCATAAGACGATAAGATAAGATTTCTTCGGATTTTTAACCCCGGAGGGTTAGCCACCCAGGATAACCCAAGAAAGTCAGTGCGTCATCGAGGACTGTCTGTCTTATTTCCATTGGGGTCCTTAATCTTGTCCCCCAGGATGCGACCCACACCAGTCGACTAACAACCCAGGTACCTATTTGCTGCTAGGTGAACATGACAACAGGTGTAAGGAAACACGTCGAAATGTTTCCACCCGCCGGGAATCGAACCCGGGCCCTCCGTGTGTGAAGCGAGAGCTCAAGCCACTAGACCACCGGGCCACCTAACAAGTACCACAAGGCTTACTTCGGGTTGGAAGAGATAAGGACGGGTTTGCAAGAATTAATTGTTCAGTTGCAAACTAACCAGCCCACTACTTTTAAGAATACTGGTCATAGTGACGTTGCGTCATCAACTAAGTTCCACAAAGGGAAAAATTATCCCAATAGTAATAGTTACAACCCAACCACTAAAAGGGGTTATGTTGGCACATATCAAGTGACAGGGACCAGTAATGGTGGTTCGTCACAACAAGACAGAAAGAATAAACACCCCAATAAGGGTAACCCGGGGGGTAAGCTGTCGAGCCAAGAGAAGAGAGATTGTCTCTTCTGTAATGAAACCCATCTCTCTAAACTCTGCGTTACCTATAATTCTTGGGATGCAAAAGTGAAGAGATTGGATGAGCTGGACCGGTGTATTCGATGTTTTGGTAATCATAATGTGAGGGATTGCCAGACCAAACTGAATACTTGTCACCAATGCAATAATGGCAGGCACCACATAGTGATGTGTAAGAGCGGGCGTAATCCTAGTAATGGTAAGGATAATCACCCCGACACTACAGTGGCGCACGTAAAACTTGCAGCTAACGTTCGTAATGGTTTAGCTGAAGTAGCACTACCTGTGTTGGACATGACAGTTAAAGATAAATGGCGTAAATCCAAGACTGTAACAGCGTTGTTAGATCAGGGATCACAACGTACTTTCATAAAGCACAGTTGCCCCAATGGGATGAAAGTACGAAGGGGGGTTCCTACCACATTAAAATTGTCGGGTTTTCTCTCAGATAAAAGGGCCCAGTCATATGACACGGTTTATATAAACGTCGGTCTGGGCAGAGAGAAGACCCAAGTTAATGCAGTAGTCGTGGATAGACTACCGGAGAAGATCTCCACTGTGGGTCTTACTGCCACCAAGCAGAGACTCTCACAGAATAATGTGAAACTGGCACCCTCTGTGGTCAATAATGACTCGGTGGGGCCAATACGAGTATTAATAGGCAGCGACTATTATGCAGCCTTTGTGAAGGGTATGACGAAGAGGTGCGGAATCACTCTTCTCAACACGGGTGCAGGCCATGTCATTTATGGCCGGCTTCCTCGCAGTAATGAATGACTGGAGGAAGCCATAAATGCAGTCACTGTGTGTCTTACACACGAAACGCCGCCCCAGAGTACATATTCTTCTATAGAGAATGCCGTTGAACCAGTACACAAATTATGGGAACTGGACAGTATCGGGATTAATGTAAATGAAGAAAGTCCAGATGATTCCTTCACTCAGGAACAATACCTGAAGGATGTTAAATTTGAGTCTGGACAATACTGGGTGCGACTCCCATGGAAGCTAAACCATCCGGAACTACCCACTAATTACCGGATGGCGTATGGTCAGTTAAAGGCCCAGCTCCACGAATTGAGTAAGACACCAGAATTGTTGACTGCTTATAATACAATAATTAATGAACAGTTAAATAATCAGTTCATAGAGGAGGTACCCCCTGAACAAGCCAATATTTATGGCCACTACTTACCTCATCACGGAGTGAAGAAGGATTCCAAAACCACTCCTTTGAGGATCGTGTTTAATTGTAGTGCCAGGGGTAATAAAAATGTACCTAGTTTGAATGATTGTTTGATGACAGGTCCATCGCTGACGGAAAAATTGGGTGATGTGTTATTGAATTTCAGAGTTAATAGTTATGCCTTTACAGCAGACATAAGTAAAGCTTTCCTGAGAGTGGGATTGCAAGAAACGGATCGGGATTACACAAGATTTCTGTGGCCAGAGGATCCTAGCAATCCACTTAGTCCGCTGAAAACTTTCAGATTCAGAAGTGTCATATTTGGGGCTACTTCTAGTCCGTTCTTACTTCAGGCGACGATAAATGCGCACCTTAAACGTACAGGTGGTCCACTGAGTGAAATAATGAGTAAACAATTCTATGTGGACAATTTCCTGGGTGTGACGTCAACGGAAGAGGAGCTAATAAAGATATATGAAGGGGCTAATGACATAATGCAAGGTGCAAATATGCCTCTCAGGGAGTGGAACAGTAATTCGTCCAGGGTAAAGGACCAAATAAATAAAGATAATCCCGGCGATGAAGTATCTGGGTGTAGCAATGTATTGGGACTGACTTGGGATACTGAAAGAGACTTGATATCGTTACAGCCTAATAATTATAGTATGCCCAAGAAATTAACGAAGAGAACCCTGCTTGCTGAAGTTTCAAAATGTTTCGATCCACTAGGCTTAGTGGCGCCTCTTACAATCCGAGGGAAATTATTGGTACAAGAGGCATGGAAGCAGAAGTGTGCTTGGGATGAAACCCTACCTGAGGGATTCGTTAACAGGTGGGAAGAATTAATTGGTGATAAGATAAGATAAGATTTCTTCGGATTTTTAACCCCGGAGGGTTAGCCACCCAGGATAACCCAAGAAAGTCAGTGCGTCATCGAGGACTGTCTGTCTTATTTCCATTGGGGTCCTTGATCTTGTCCCCCAGGATGCGACCCACACCAGTCGACTAACAACCCAGGTACCTATTTGCTGCTAGGTGAACATGACAACAGGTGTAAGGAAACACGTCGAAATGTTTCCACCCGCCGGGAATCGAACCCGGGCCCTCCGTGTGTGAAGCGAGAGCTCAAGCTACCAGACCACCGGGCCACCTTGATTATGAGAAAGTTCCAATGTTGGAGTTCCCACGGTGTGTAGCCCGCTCTGGAGTGGAAAATACACTCCACATTTTTTGCGATGCTTCTAAATTAGCGTATGGACCAGTCACTTATCTTCAATGTGATAAAGATATTTCTCTTGTCATGTCTAAAACTAAAGTGGCTCCAATTAAATTACGTACTTTACCTCAGTTGGAATTAACCGCCATTTATGTGGGTGTCAAATTAGCTGATTATCTACAGAGTAAATTGCCGGAGATAAATATTAGCGACACCATAATTTGGTCTGATAATGAGGTATCCTTGCAGTGGATCCGCAACGGAACCAGCAAGATTATATTCGTGCAAAATAGAGTCGCAGAGATTAACCAGATGCAAGAGAAATATGACAGTTTGGGTCAACATAAGTTAACTTTTAACCATATTTATAGAAACTTGTTTGGATTGGCCTCTTGTAAGTTGCACTCTGGGCAAGCACTGTTGACACCGACACTCTGAGACACTTCTCTCAGACTTACAAGTGGCTATGGTACAAATTTCTATCTAATTGCAGTAAGGGAATCCACGCTGCCTACACAATACTGGAAGGGGATTACTTACTTGAAAAGAAAGGGTGGGTATGTGTCCTGGTCTTCCTTATATATAACCCCTCCTAACACCATGTGCAGTGGAGAAACTTTGTCTGCAAAAGATGGGGTAATTAGTGTCCTGCCTGCACCTCAGAGTTCCCTGGTTACTAGGATGTCCCTTGAGTAATATATGCAGTAAGTAACACTAGCTTCCAGACTGAACTTAAGAGACGACGCTGGTACATACCAACACAAAGGCGTCCATCTGCTTAAGACCCACAGATAACTTCACTAACGTTTCCCCCAGAAAACTGGCCAGATACTGAGAGAAAGAAAGCCTAGTCTTACTGTAATGGGTCTGGATGGAGGCAAATTTCCACGGTACTTCGGGATCTCCTCCAGGGCCCCAGGACAGATGTTGGGTCACGTGGGGGGTGCTGCTTAATCTGAGCACGTCTTGTTCTGTCGAGGTCAGGTCTGGTAAGAACGTAGGTCACGCCACACTGCCTAGATTCAAGTGTGGGCTGCCAGTTGTCTCTAGCTAACATAACCTAATGCTTGCCTATTCAGGCCTATAACTACCTATATTAGGGTGCTAGAGCTACAGTATTAATACCTAACGTTGCCTTAATAATCCTACTATTAGTTTCTATCTGTACAAACTTGCCTAGGTGTTCCTAGGTGGATAAATCCATCAATTAAAATATACACATTAGTCACCTTCAAAAGCTGGAGTGTGTAGTTGTTTTGGTTGGGAGTGTGGGTTTATAAACTCCAAGGGCCGATCCACGGTATGTAAGGCTCCTAACGGCTCACTTACCCTGTGGAACTTTTAGTGACTAAAAAAAGTTTCCACATCCTCCCGCCAGCGAAGGTAAAGGTTAGTCTATATCAAATCCGCCTCCCGCAAGCCCTCCCAGTGAGCTCTGGACTCGAGTGCCGTTTGACGGGTTGTCCGGACACTCTGGTTCTGTAGACTTTGGTCTAACTTCTCCTGTCCAGGCCTCACCGTGTCGACCTCGAGAGGCAACAGCTTGTTGATGGGTCTTATGGTCTCAGCACCATTTACTCTCACCTTCACCATCCTCAGCTGTCCGGCCTTATCTGGGTGGGTTGATACCACCAAGCCGAGAGGCCAGTATGCCCTAGGTGCTTCAGCTTTAACTAGCACCAGGTCCCCTTGGCTCACCGTTGTTACAAAATGACTCGATATCTATTAAGAATAGATATCTCCAGTGAACACTAGAAAGGAAAGCCCTTCTAGCATCCAGCCTGTTACTGGGCTTTTGCAACAAAGTCAGTATCCTGGTTCAGTTATCCGACATATTATATAGATTAAGGGGATTGCAACTGATAGGGTACTAACCAAAGTAAATGATTTAAAGATTTATTTAACAAAGTGAGAAAATCTAGGGTAGCAAAGTAAATCAAATATCAAGATTTTAATTAAGATATCAATTAGGATACTTAGGAGGGTAGCTCCTACACTGCTCTCATATACAATAAGTCTGTGCTGAGGGCACATATATATAAATGACTCAGAGGTACCATCAGGTACAATGTCAGTAATAACAATAATATATATAAATAATAATAAATGTGTGTACGAGTGTGCTCCTGGTAACTATGACTCGACTCAACCAGTGTACGACAGAACAACTTCTCATAAGCTAGCTGTACTAAACTGACAATCTGAACAGCTTGATTGTCCAGTAAAATGACCACTTCGCCGAACAGCACTATAACAGGCAACAGCAACACAACGTCAGGAACAAGGAGACAGAAAATCGACCCTAACTGGGGACCATCAGTAGATCCTCCAAAACAGTCATAAAACTCCCTTACTACTGAAACTAGGTTCAGCATAAACAATCCCAAACTGTGGCGGTGCACAGATGCCTTATCGAAGTAGGTCCAGAGCTAGAGCTTGAGACCTGAGTTTTCAAAGAGTGTCAAAGTGACACACAACCCAGAACAACGTCGAAAAATCACTGTCTAGTCTATTCTCTGTGAACAGAGTTACACAGAGTTCTGAGAAGTATGATTCGCCTCACCCACGAATGCATACTCTACCCAACAAAGTCTAATGTCGAGAAAGCAAGTAGAAATAGAGTGAGGTGTTGACTCGACGAGGGCAGCAGGCCAGAGAGAGCTATCAAAAAGGAACCACCACCCAGCTCAGGTGTGTCCAGAGACTGACTCCTCCCCGCAACAAGACGCCGGCAGCCTAACAGTCGTTTGCCAACACCAAGGCAGTTACTACACACTCTCGAGCACAACATAAAATATTACATCCTACCTAAAGTAAATAGCTAAGTTAAATAATAGTCTAATAATAATATAAAGCAAAATATTAACGATTTAGCTATAATCGAGAATATTCGCAATATAAAATTATAGAAAATGAAATATACATTATATACATTGAGGCCCAGTTCAAGGGCGCAACAACCGTCACCTTGTTTCCCTCAGGGTCTGCCCCATAAAAATGTTCCCGCAGAGCTGTCAAATAATCATTACGCCATACCTGGTTCCATTTGTCTAGAACCTTCACTAACTTATTGTGACTCTTGTGTAGTTCCTCATTGATGGGGGGTCCTTCGGGCCCACAATAGTCCTGCTCCCTAGAGGACTGGCTCAAGATCGCAGGGAAGGGCTTGATCCTCCTCCCAAATAACATGTGATTGGGGTGAGAGCTTCCTCATCGTCAATACCATTTTGTACATAGGTTAAGGGTCTATTATTGACTCTCGCTTCTATCTCGGCCAAAATCGTTCGCAACTTATCCGTGGTCACCCTCTTGCTGTGTAAGACCTTGCGGAGACATCTTTTAACCGATCCACCATATGTTCGTAGAAGCCCCTTGCCAGGGTGCTCTGGGGATTATGAACTTCCACTCACACTCTATCTTCTTCAGGTATTCTCGTACCTCTCCGCTGTCCAAAAGATTCTTAAAGACTTTGCGGGCCCGCTTTGAAGCTTGTGCCGTTGTCTGATATAATCAATCGTGGACAAGAGAACCGAGCTGTAAATCTCCTGAACAACTTCACGAAAGTCTCGGTAGACATATCTTCCGCCAGCTCCAAATGTACGGCTCGGGTAGTTGCACAAGTAAACAGACAGATATATACCTTCTGTGGGTCTACACTCTTCCCTCCCGGGTTTATCAGTATGATAGCCCCTGTGTAATCCATTCCCACAGTCTCAAAGGGTCTGTCACTCTGCACCCGTTCCTGAGGCAGTGGGGGTGGTCCCGGGTAGGATAGAGTCCTCCCATCATACCGCCGACAGACCGTGCACTTCCTTATCACCCCTTTGACTGCGGCTCGGCCCTTCAGCACCCAGTAATTCTGACGAAGGCAGGTGAGTGTCTCTCCAAACCCTCCATGCATGGTTCTCTGATGAGCATCAAGTATCAACAACTCTGACAACCACCCATCGTTTCCCAGTAACACGGGATGTTTGCTCCCATAACTGAGCTCAGCATTGTGTAGTCTTCCCCTGCATCTTATCAGACCAGCATGATCCAAGAATAATCCCAAGGAGTGGACCAGTTTACCGCTCCCTGAGTTGCAGTGGGTACTAGACCTGATGTCGTATCTGGTTGCCCGGCAGCTAGTACCTCCAGAACTCCTGGAAATCTCTCCTTCTGGTACTGCTGTATCCAGTACTCTCTGGGGCCTACAAGCGACAACTGTCGGCCTCTATTTACCTTGTCAATCAGCTTTCTCACAAATCAAAACACCATTTCGGTGACTCCCATTAGCTTCCTCCACGAGGAGTAACGTTTGGGGTCTAGCAGATCAGTGCCTGACTCCCCCACGAAATGTACTATGCTGCTGGTTGCCTCACCGAATTTCTGCTCTGGCCAGCGCTCTTTCGCTGGTAACCAGTCTGGGCCTTTAAACCAAATCTCGCTTTTACTCAGTTTTTTGTGTGTCACCCCTCTACTGATCAGGTCAGCCGGATTTTGATCGGTAGGTACATGTAAAATAGTGGATGCTGTCTGTAGTTCCCGTATCTCCTTCACCCGGTTCCTGACATAGGGGAGTTTGGACCTGTCGTTCTGTACCCACTGTAAGGCTACCTCCGAGTCGGTCCATATATAAGTGTGGATCACCTTCAGGTTACTTAACACTTCTTTCACATATTTCCCCAGTCTTGCTCCCAGCAGCATCGCTGTGAGCTCTAGCTTTGGTATTGAACACTCCTTTAAGGGTGTTACCCTTGCCCGGCTGGTGGCCAGATTAACCTGGCTCCCAGCCACCAAGTATGCTACGGCGCCATATGCCCGGGAGGAGGCATCACAGAAGACATGTAGGTCATAATCTTGTCCAGTACACCCGAGGGACCTAGGAAACGCGAAATCGTGTAGCTCTGCTAAATCTTTGCTGACTAGATCCCACTCCTGACAGATGGTCTCTGGCAGTGTGTCGTCCCAACCCAGGTTCAGCTCCCAGGTCTGCTGTACTAGCATTCTCCCACGAATAGTAATGGGTGTCAACAGACCTAGTGGGTCAAAGGCAGTCTGGACTTTACTTAACAGGGACCTTCTGGTCAGCTTCCCGTCCCCGTCGGGTTTCCTTTTCACCCTAAGTCTGTCTTCCCCAATTTCCCATTCCACCCCCAATACTGAGGTTACCTCAGGCACCTTATAATCTGCGTAGTCATGTTCTACTCTGTATCGAAATGCAGGATTGTTCGTTACCCATTCCCTTAGCGGCATGTTAGCCGAGAGCATCTCCCCGTTGGACTCCTGGTAGATGTCCATCAACTCCCCCTCATCAGAAGTGGTGCCTTGCATATTGTCCACATAAAATAAAGTCTTCAATAGTTCTTTGAGGGGGCTGTTACAATTTGCCAGGTGATAATCTATAGTAGCCTGTAATAAGAACGGTGAGCTCGTGGCCCCAAACAACACTGCCTTAAATCTGTAAGTTTCGTACCCCTGCTCAGGTACCTCGCTGTTCGCCACCCACAAAAACCTAGTGTAGTCCCTGTCTTGCTGTTGCAACCCAATTCGTAGGAAGGTTTTACTAATATCCGCTGCATAGGCATATTGTTCTGTCCTAAACTTCAACAACACGTCGGCTAATTTCTGAGTCAGAGATGGCCCTGTGAACAGACAGTCGTTCAATGAGGGCTCTCGGGGACTCGCCTGTGAGCTGCAATTGAAGACTACCCTGATGGAAGTGGTTACTGACTCCTTGGTAACCGCCATGTGCGGGAGATAGTGGGTATTTTCTCCTGGAGTGGCATGTGGTACCTTCTCTATGAACCCCAGGGACAACTGTTCTTTAATAATGCCATCGTACTTCCCTACCAGACCCTTCTTGGTCAGGCTGTTCACCAGGGAGTTCAACTGACCCCGTGCCTTCTTAAAGTTAGTGGGTAACGTAGGGTGTACCGGTTTCCAAGGTAGTCTCACCCAGTACTGGCCGTCCTTGAACTGGACATGGCTCAGATAATCCTGATAAGTTTCTTCGTGTTCGGGGGGTGGTTGATCACCCTTAATCCCTACTACATCCAGGTCCCACAGTTTGTGGACTGGTTCATCGTCAACTATGCTACCTTGGGTTTCAGATAGACCCTCATGTAATCCGATCCGCATCACTAGCACGGCTTCGGTTCCTGTGGTGCCAGAGCCCCCCTTCCCAGGCGTCGCAGGGAAATGGGCTGGTACTCTGCCTCCTACGATGTACCCCGCGGGAGTCCTGTACAGGCCGATACCTTCTTTGATGACCTTTCTTGTGGATACGAACTCGTCTACGTAATCCCCTCCTACCAAATTCCCTATGTCGCTGACGTTGTCCGTGGTAATTTCCGGTTCCGCTAGCTTCACACCCAACTCCCTCAAACGTTTGACTGCCGCGGCTAGGCCCTTGGTGGTAATGATATCGGGCAGCCTCTTCACTATCAAGGCTGAGATATTCCTGCGATGCCCGCCCAATCTCACTGCTACATCTACAACAGGATAAGATCTGTGCGGAACTGTCCCACCGAACCCTTCCACTTTCATTTCAGCCTTACCCTCGGACTTCAACTTCAACTTAGCCGCTAGAGTCTCCGTTATGAATGATCGTTGGGCTCCAGTGTCAAAAAACAAACGGGTCGTTTCAGACCTTTTCCCATTTACGACCACCGCCATCACCGTGGGCAGTGCCACAGAACCTTGAAACCGTTCACCTGAACTAATCCCCTGGGTCGTTCTCACCACACTCACCACTACCTCGGACTCATCTCGGCTCTCTGCCCTCTCTTGGGGTTTGATCCCCTTAGCCTGGGCTGATCTGGTATCCTTAGGGCACAGCGCACTGTGGTGCTTACCCTTCCAACAGCCTCGACACTCACTGAGCTGGATGTCATAGTCCCGGGCAAAGTGTCGGCCGCAACACTTGAAACAGTGTTTCAACTCCTTTAGTCGCTGGCATCTTTGGTCATAGGTAGTGAAACTCGAACACCTTGAACTAGTATGTTCTCCTTCGCAGAACACACATGTCCTAGTGCCGGTCGTCTTAGTGGTTTCCCCCTTGGTTGAGGACCTGTCTTGGGCATAATAGGTGCCGATTCTAGCGGGGGGTGCTTTAGTTCTATCTCTCGAGTGTCCGGCATGGTCAAACGATTTCACCCTCGCGGGTGGTTTCTCCCCCTGACCTATATTCAGGTGAATCACGATATCGCCCAACCCCTCAACGATCTGTTGTACTGTGAACCGGTTAGTCCTATACTTCAAATGTAACTCGTGTACTGTAGTGCTAGCTAGTTTCCTTTGGATCGTCTGACTGACCATCCATTCTGCGTCACCCCAATCGTATAGATCTTTGAGACTATTTGTCAAACTCATAACTTCGATTTGGAACTTCTCTAAGCTCTGACGGTCATGACGGCAAACCTCAAGATCGGACAATCGATAAAATATAGCTATCATTATCTCCTCTGTGTTGCCATACGTATTCTTTAGTTGATCCTTGGCATGTTGATAATTAATATCCGTGGTTTGGTAATGCTGGATCAAGTCCAGGGCTTTACCCTTGAGTTGTGAACGTAAGTACTGTAATTTGGTGGCATCTGACAAATCATCCCTGTCATCTATCTGCGATTTAAACTGATCCCAGAAGGCAATGTACTCTGTCAAAGTTCCATCAAACATTGGTAAGTTCAATGTAGGTAATCTGGGTAACACTCTAGGGGGACTGTGGTGGCCTGCGTGCCTTGTACTATTATTTGTTGCCCCTGCTGCATCAGCCTTCAACGTTTTCATTAGCCTTTTGCAGAGTTTCATCTCCGCTTTACATTGAGCCTCATGCTCGTCGTAGTCCTCCTGAATTTCCTGTACAATATCCCCTGATTCCTCTGCTGCAAGGGCTCCTGCCTCACACTCTTTGTAGGTTATCTCAAAGTCTGCTAGCCTTTCCTCTAAAAGCTTTAAACACTTCTCCAGATCTTCATGATCTATATCTGCATCTTGTCTGTTATCTTGACTCTCCTTACACGCCTTGACTAAGCGTCTCCTGTGTGCACTCATAGACCGCTTTAGCTGACTTAGAGATGGGGCAGGTACTCTCTGATTCTCCCTCGTCATTGTTGTGGTTTAATTAAGAGAGTGTCACTAATTTGTACTTTAATTAGCCCACCCCACAGTACGATACGGTATTAGGTGAGAATAAGTGAGAAACAAAGCTCCTCAACAAGCTTGATGACTTTACTTACAGATATTGACTTAACTCAGAAAGAATGTAAACTGGAAACCCTCAAACCCAACTAGAATGTATCTTGTTGTTATGAAAGCTTAACCTAGCAACTCCCTGTACACAATAGTAAATAATTACAGGACTGACCTAGCAAATCACAAATTAAATGAGTCAAATAGTACAATAAATTCACACAGTAAAAATATGTAGTCTTTGTAAATTAAATTCACTTGGATAATCACAAAATAAATTCAGTAAATCAAATTATAAACAGTAAATAAGTAATATTGTGTAATTAACTTTGGCTTAACTCAGCCTAGACAATTATTGTAGTTAGCTGGTGAAGGTAACACCTAGCCTAACTTTATCTGTTGAAATTAGTGTGCAACTAGCCTGAATCTAGCTTGCAAGGTAAATAATAGCTAGGTTAAATCTGACCTAGCTGTTATAACTGTTATAATTATTGCAGAGGCCTACCTTAACTGTGGCTGCCTGCAATTCACTGTAAGTAATTAAATATGCAAGTTTCCTAACCTGGCTTACTTGTAATCACTGTAAATAAATAAACTCACAGTTTAACTAGCCTATTTGGCCTGCCTGTAGATTACTGTAAATAATAACTTCTGATTAGTTAGCTTAACCTAGCCTGAGTAAGTCTTTGGGCCTAGGTGTGAAAAGTAACCTAGCTTCGAAAATGACTGGTACATTAACTGTGGCCTAGCAAATTAAGACTAGTGTGTCTGCTAAACTAGCTATTCCACATCTCGGTTATCGAAGGACCAATATAGAAACTTGTTTGGATTGGCCTCTTGTAAGTTGCACTCTGGGCAAGCACTGTTGACACCGACACTCTGAGACACTTCTCTCAGACTTACAAGTGGCTATGGTACAAATTTCTATCTAATTGCAGTAAGGGAAATCCCACGCTGCCTACACAATACTGGAAGGGGGATTACTTACTTGAAAGAAAAGGGTGGGTATGTGTCCTGGTCTTCCTTATATATAACCCCTCCTAACACCATGTGCAGTAGAGAAACTTTGTCTGCAAAAGATGGGGTAATTAGTGTCCTGCCTGCACCTCAGAGTTCCCTGGTTACTAGGATGTCCCTTGAGTAATATATGCAATAAGTAACACTAGCTTCCAGACTGAACTTAAGAGACGACGCTGGTACATACCAACACAAAGGCGTCCGTCTGCTTAAGACCCACAGATAACTTCACTAACGTTTCCCCCAGAAAACTGGCCAGATACTGAGAGAAAGAAAGCCTAGTCTTACTGTAATGGGTCTGGATGGAGGCAGATTTCCACGGTACTTCGGGATCTCCTCCAGGGCCCCAGGACAGATGTTGGGTCACGTGGGGGGTGCTGCTTAATCTGAGCACGTCTTGTTCTGTCGAGGTCTGGTCTGGTAAGAACGTAGGTCACGCCACACTGCCTAGATTCAAGTGTGGGCTGCCAGTTGTCTCTAGCTAACATAACCTAATGCTTGCCTATTCAGGCCTATAACTACCTATATTAGGGTGCTAGAGCTACAGTATTAATACCTAACGTTGCCTTAATAATCCTACTATTAGTTTCTATCTGTACAAACTTGCCTAGGTGTTCCTAGGTGGAGTGTGTAGTTGTTTTGGTTGGGAGTGTGGGTTTATAAACTCCGAGGGCCGATCCACGGTATGTAAGGCTCCTAACGGCTCACTTACTCTGTGGAACTTTTAGTGACTAAAAAAGTTTCCACAATATTCCCGGAGCGGAGAACCCAGCTGATTTCTTGTCTCGTGGGTTGACTTATGTAAAATTTGTGAAGACTTTATCATGGTTTAAGGGACCCAGTTGGTTGGTGAATAAAAGTAACTGGCCTGTTCAAAAGGCGCATATTGCTCCGGTGGAAATTACTGTGAACACGGCTCCAGTCCTCGGTCCCTCCTTAGCCATTGATATAAATAAATACTCATCCTTCCCAAAATTGATTAATGTCACGAAGTTGGTGTTTAACTTCATAAACAAGATGAATATTCCGTATGATTTTCCTCATCCCCTGAAATACTGGGTACAGATAGTACAAGGAAAAATCTATGGAGAGGAGATTAAATTGCTAAGGGATGGAAAACTTGGGAAGGGTTCGATAATAGAGAAATTGGGGCTATACTTGGAGGATGACGTAATCAAGTGCAGAGGTAGATTGCAAAATGCTGAATTGGGTGAATATACTAAACACCCTATCTTGCTGCCCAAGACTCATCATCTGACAACTTTAATTGTATTAAATGCCCATAAAAATGTGATGCATGGTGGAGTACAAGATACCTTAAATTGTATTAGGGAAACTTTCTGGATTCCTCAGGGGCGACAGAGTGTGAAGAGGGTGATTAAGACATGTGTGGTGTGTCGACGTGTGGATGCCAGAACCTATATGTACCCAGGACCTCCACCATTGTCCAAGGAACGAGTGCAGTTAATAAAGCCATTTGATGTAACCGGTATAGATTACAGTGGCCCAATCATTTTAACAGGTACTGCAGATGGTGTTCCTTTAAAGGTGTATGTGTGTTTATTCACTTGTACCGCTACAAGGGCAGTACATTTAGAAGTGGCACAGGATTTGTCTGCAGAACAGTTCATACAGCTGTTTCGTAAATTTGCAGCTAGGAGATCCTGTCCGAGACTAATGATTTCAGATAATGCCACTAACTTTGTAGCGGGAGCGCAACATTTGAAGGAATTAAATGAGAGTAATGACGTACAATCTCTGTTAAATCAGTGAGGGTGTGGCTGGAAGTTTATAAATCCCAGGGCCCCTTGGCAAGGGGGATTGTATGAAAGACTGATAGGTACAGTGAAGAGGTGCCTGCATAAAGTACTACACGAAACGAATTAACTTGGAGGAATTCGGGCAGTATTAGTGGAGGCAGAGAATCGGATAAATAATCGTCCTCTCTCGTACATTATTGATACTCCCGACGCAGAAGTACTGACTCCTTCTCACTTGATATGTGGGCGGAAGCTAGAAGCTGCACATATCTATCGAGATAATCCTGCGGAAGTTGATGAGGATTATAATAATGTGACAGTGTTAAGTGATAAATTTAAGATGTTGAATAAAGTAATTAATCATTGGTCTACTGTGTGGCGCAAAGAGTATCTTCTTACATTACGTGAACACTTTTATGGTACGTCAGAAGCGGCTAATCGACAGAATATTCAACCGGGTGACATTGTGTTAATTGATACTGAGCAACCTCGAACATTGTGGCCTCTGGGTAAGGTGGTGACATTATACCCAGACGCTCAGGGTGTTGTCAGGAATGTCAAAGTGTTGTGTCGCGGCCAAGAGAGTTTACGTACCATTAATAAGTTAATCCCCTTAGAATTAAAGGGAGTTCTATCAACTGGGAACAAAAATCTAAGGGAAAGTGACACGAGTGATGTTGAAGACGACACGGACCAGGGGATACCAGAAACAGGAAGTGTGATTCGACCTACCAGGAAGACAGCTGTTCAGTCCAGGGAGGGCTGGAAGCGCCTGTTGAAAACTGACTGGATTTGATTCGTCTAATAACGAACTCTGCCCGGCCGCAGTGTGGAAAATATTGGTATTTTCCGAAAGTTGTAATTGATAAACTTTCCAATATGAACAGATATCCTTAATGTACCGCTGGTACTTGGGGGTATTAATAGGGAACCATCGTACCAGCGGGACGAGGCTGGGCAGGGAAGCTGGGTTGAGGGGAGTAGTCAGTGGAAACAGAGCCTACATGCAGGGTTTGAGGTGATGGGATGGCGAGCGGAATTTGTCGAAGACGACCGCCAAATCGGACTTAATTACCTCCTTTCGTAATGTGGAGGAATATCCAGTGACGCGGTGAATATAAAGTGGGACAATCGGTCCAGGAGGTCCAGTAATAGGACAATAATTGTGAAATAAGGCGTGCCGCCGGCGAGTGATGCCGTCATAGGCCTATTTGAACTCAGTGAAGCGACCATACGGCAGGATAAAGTCGTAACCCCTGATGCTGGGGAGCTTTCGTCTTAGAAGAGACTGAAATATATTCGATGAATATTGTGAAATGGTGAATATAGTGAAATCGAGTTGTAAATAATCAGGGGGGGATTGTACCGAGCGAGGCTAGCGTGGGTACGCCATACCCCGACCGCCATGTTGGATGCGGAGGAGATGAACTAACATATCGCAAGTTATCTGCTTGAAATCCAAGTATCGAGACGGTGAATGCGTATAAACTAGTGGGGCATTAAGCCAGGATATATGTAGTGTGTAAAGTTACACGTATAAACAATATAAGGTCGGATTAGTGAGAGGATCTGAATCGCTACCCCGACCAACCACATGTTAACTAACGCCTGGTCTCGTGGGCGATAAGAGTTCAAGGAAATTAACCTTCCTTGACTCGCGGGACAACCCTTACCATCGCGATCGAATCAGATCGCAGGAGGACGTCAACAACGAAACGACCCTCATCTAAAGCTAAGTACTCCTCTGTCGTCTTTGTTATTGGCCAATGATATTATTAAGCACAGTAGATGTACTTTAGCTAGGTCAACGATCTAAATGCACCGCTATGATGCTGTTAATTAGGTGAGTGATGGTCATGTTAACTTAATTGTGTGTTCTCTACCTCTCCTCCTACTAGATCAGTTGTTTAATAATGTATACAGTCCACTTAAATTTAATCCTACCATAATTATTCATATTATCTACTCAGATTTATTTATACTGGTCCAGAGTGCAGTGGGTTAACGTGAGAATACTGAAGGTACCCTTGGGTGCGGCCAGGAGCGGGTAAAGTTCTTACATACCTTAAAGGGAATGACTGCAGTAAAATTATACGAGTCGGTCATCTCCTGGGGTTTGTTTATTGCAAGTGGCGGTGTCCCAGATAGACTTATCTCCCACAATTCCCCACAGTCTGTCCAACATTCTTCTTCAGTCATGATGGAAGGTGGTCAGTCTCTTAGTCTGAAGAAGAATGTTGGGCAGGCAAAAACGTTTTGGCAGTAAAGATATATACACGTTGCATTCTTATTCATCATTGTTGCGTTTATGTCTGTGTATACATTTCGTTCTTTGAATACACTTGTGGCTGTTTTACTTCTTTTCTGTGGCGCTGGAAATCCTACCATAACGTGTGATCCCAAGTATTTTACCAGGTGGACTAGTAAGCCAGTAGAGGGCTTCGGTCATATGACTAAAACTCCTATACGTATACGTATCTTAATACACAAAATATCACCTCCAGCCTCCGGTAGTTCGTGTCTTGTGATAATATTGCTGCTGCTGTTATTGTTGTTGCTAATAATAATAAAATAATATATTTATGGGTTTAAGGGAGAGAGAGCAAGGTTAATGTGTAACAACATTATACAAAGGTTATCTTATCACAGTGAGAACATGTATCTGGGCGGTGAAATGGCCTGCGGGTAGGTCAGCTTTTTCTGGATTGCTCATAGCAACAGCCTCGTAGCGCTGCATGATCTTTGTGGGTTTAGCGCTTAGTTTTTTATTGTAATAATACTAATATTTTTTGTTTCCACTATGTAACTATCGTTGATTAGTGTAACAGCACATTTCTGATATATCTGATTTTTCTAATTAATAAAAAAAAAATGAATCATCTCCTTGATGAATATCTATGTTTCTTTTTTCTTACGAACTCCCAAAATTTAGTGTTTAAAATAACAAAAAAAGGGACAATACCGTGACTGGAACAATACACAAAAAACCCCATATAGGAAAGAGGAGCACCCCGACGTTTGGTTCGACTTTGGGCCATTTACCAAAATCACGGGGCCAAGTCGGACCAAAAAGTCGTCAAACTCCTCCATCTTTTGCAGTTATTGTGTTTTCACTTCCTCTGCCAGTTGTCTTATATCCCTTGCTTCCCACCAAGATCGTAAATTTTTACTGGGAAACGCTGAAGTCGTAGGGGGTCGTCATGCAG
>WNWK01027390.1:0-26340 GCA_009830355.1 Cherax destructor
GGGCCAGGAGCTGAGACTCGACCCCTGCAACCACAATTAGGTGAGTACAATTAGGTGAGTACACACACACACACACACACTTGTTCAAAGGAAATAATTACCCTGAGTCTTAGCTGACCAACAGGAGGCTTGGCGTAGGGTATTCCATAGTAAGACCAGAAACTCCTGCCATTGAGAGACTTCTCCATTATACCGGCCACCATGCCTTGAGCAGTGGAGACCACCGCAGGGCCATGACCAGGATATCTGCCGGCCCTGAGGCTCTGACACCCCGCTGTAACCACCACAGCTATCCACACTGCTAAATGGTGCATCCTGTGTAGGGAATATCATATTAGTAAAATAGTCAAGATTGGAAATGCCTGCAGGGGATGCAGTGACTTGTAGGGAAGAGACTGCCTGTACTAGTTGCATGTGGGGCACTGCCAGTGTTTTTAGCGTAAGGAAAAAAGCACACGGCCTGCTTTTTCAGCAGTGAGGGAGGGGGAGCTAGTTTAATATCTTCATTATGCACCCCATACCCATCCTGTGGGCGGTAGTCAAAAGATTACAGAGGTACATAATGGGTCTAGGGACTGGGCCCCAAAGTTTTGATAGCTGAACAAGGTACAAAGGTAAGGAACTCACAAGTTACAAAGGTAATGAATCATATAAGTAAATTTACTTACTTACGTTTATACATGGTTACAATCATCAACAAATTATAAAGTAATGAGCAATTCACTAGTCCACACCCGGTCACAACTGTAATGAGTTCTTGGTGCAAATATAAATTGTTGGGTCACACACACACACACACACATGTGAGGTAAATAGGCTGAAGCGAGTTACAGGGGTATGGACCAGAGGGGACATAGCATCTGAAGCTGAGACACCCTCATCGAACAAGGAACCCAACGGGAAGGAAGGAGACATAAACTACGCTAAGGCCCTATCAGTCCAAGAAGGGCCGAGGAATGAAGGGGGAGAGCAGCTGGGAGCGGGGGTGGTGGTGGGAGAGTCACGACCAGGCCGCCAAGAGCAACAGGAAAACATTGGGAAGAGACGGAGGGAAAGGAAATGGGACTTGGAGAGGGTGAAGTCAGTGTTTATTCACGGGCTTCAGGAGAGCGAATTAAGGACACACAATGAAAGACGGCAGGAGGAAAGACAGGAGATTGAGAACGTCATTAGAGAAATAGGTGAAGAGAACATGTCTGAGATAGTAAATTTTCAGAGAATAGGGGGGTACGTGAAGTGGAGAAAATGGCCAGTCAAGCTGATCTTCAAGACAGAAACAGTGCGAAACAGGATCCTGCAAGAGAAACCACGGCTGAAGGAATCATCAGCATACAGGAGGGTGTTCCTAGACCGGGACAGAACAAAAACAGAACAACAACAGCTGAGGGAGTGGAGGCAAAAGCGAAAGGAGCTAGGAAGAGAGAGACAGAATCAGCAGAGAGCAACCAGAACAGGGAAGAGCAACAAAAGCGAGCACACACAGACCCATCCCCAGAACCCCAAACACGCTATCCCAACACAGACCACAATCCACACTTACATCCCTCACCCCTCACTATGCTGTAGAATCCCGCAGCACACCGCCAGAGCCCCCACCCCCACAGACCCCCCTAAACACAGTGTTGGAGAGGAAAGTGAATGTATGGTACACCAACGCGGATGGAATAACGAATAAGTGGGAGGAGTGGCCTGAAAGAGTCAAAGGGGCATCACCGGACATCATAGCTCTCACAGAAACAAAGCTCACAGGGATGATAACAGATGCCATCTTTCCAATGGGATATCAGATCCTGAGGAAAGACAGAGGGAACAGAAAGGGTGGAGGAGTGGCACTGCTGATCAAAAGCCGATGGGATTTTGATGAGCTGAAGAGAGGAGACAGAGGAGAAGCAGGGGATTATATAATAGGAACGCTTCAGTCCGGAAGTCCAAAGGTGATAATTGCAGTGATGTATAACCCACCACAGAACAGCAGGAGGCCATGGCAAGAGTATGATGAGAGTAATAGAGCAATGGTTGACACACTGGCCGAAGTGGCCAGAAGGGCTCATGCGAGCAGGGCGAAGCTACTGATCATGGGTGACTTCAACCATAAGGAAATCGATTTGGAGAACTTAGAGCCATATGGGGGCCAAGAAACGTGGAGGGCTAAGATGATGGAGGTGGTACTGGAAAATCTCATGTACCAACACGTAAGGGACACTACCAGAGAGAGAGGAGAGGACGAACCAGCGAGACTGGACCTAGTATTCACCTGAGTAGCGCAGATATTGAGGACATCACACATGAAAGCCCCCTTGGGGCCAGTGATCATATGATTCTAAGCTTCGAATACATAGTAGAGTTACAAGTGGAGGCGGAATCAGGAAGGGCTGCATGAATGAAGCCAATCTACAAGAAAGGCGACTACGTGGGCATGAAGAACTTCCTGCACAGAGTTCAGTGGGACAGAGAGCTGGCAGGAAAGTCAGTAAACGAAATGATGGAATATATGATAACAATTTGCAAGGAAGCTGAGGAGAGGTTTATACCCAAGGGTAACAGGAAAAGCAAAAAAGCCAAGATGACCCCATGGTTCACCCAAAGGTGCAGGGAAGCCAAAACCAAGTGCGCCAGGGAATGGAAGAAGTATAGAAGGCAAATGACCCAGGAGAATAAGGAGAGCAGTCGTAGAGCCAGAAATGAATATGCACAGATAAGCAGGGAGGCCCAAAGACAATACAAGAATGACATAGCAGCGAAAGCCAAATCTGACAAAAAGCTGTTGTACAGCCACATCAGGAGGAGAACAACAGTCAAGGACCAGGTGATCAGGCTGAGGAAGGAAAGAGGGGAGGTCACAAGAAATGACCGCAAAGTGTGTGAGGAGCTCAACATGAGATTCAAAGAGGTGTTCACAGAGGAGATAGAAGGGCCTCCAGAAAGGCGGAGAGGTAGGGTACACCATTAGGTGCTGGACACAATACACACAACTGAGGAGGAAGTGAAGAGGCTGCTAAGCGAGCTAGATACCACAAAGGCGATGGGGCCGGATAACATCTCTCCAAGGGTCTTGAGAGAGGGAGCAGAGGAGCTATGTGTACCCCTAACAACAATATTCAAGACATCTATCGAAACAGGGCAACTACCAGAGGTATGGAAGACAGCAAATGTAGTTCCAATTTTTAAAAAAGGAGACAGGCAAGTAGCACTAAACTACATACCAGAGTCACTGACATGTTTAGTAGGCAAGGTCATGGAGACGATCATCAGGAAAAGAGTGGTGGAGCACCTAGAAAGGAATGAGCTTATCAATGACGGCCAACACGGTTTCAGGGATGGGAAATCCTGTGTTACAAACCTACTGGAGTTCTATGACAGGGTGACAGCAGTAAGACAAGAGAGAGAGGGGTGGGAAGATTGCATATTCTTGGACTGTAAGAAGGCATTTGACAGAGTTCCACACAAGAGATCAGTGCAGAAGCTGGAGGACCAGGCGGGGATAACAGGGAAGGCACTTCAATGGATCAGAGAATATCTGTCAGGAAGACAGCAGCGAGTCATGGTACGTGGCGAGGTGCCAGAGTGGGCGCCGGTGACGAGTGGGGTTCCACAGAGGTCAGTCCTAGGACCGGTGCTGTTTCTGGTATTTGTGAACGACATGACGGAAGGAATAGACTCCGAAGTGTCTCTGTTTGCAGATGATGTGAAGGTGATGAGAATAATTCAATCGGACGAGGACCAGGCAGAACTACAAAGGGATCTGGACAGGCTGCAAGCCTGGTCCAGCAATTGGCTCCTGGAGTTCAACCCCACCAAGTGCAAAGTCATGAAGATTGGGGAAGGGCAAAGAAGGCCGAGAGACTACAAACCTCAGTCAAGGAAAAAGATCTTGGTGTGACTATAACACCAGGCACATCTCCTGAGGCGCACATCAACCAAATAACTGCGGCAGCATATGGGCGCCTAGCAAACCTAAGAACAGCGTTCCGACATCTTAAAAAAGAATCGTTCAGGACCCTGTACAATGTGTACGTTAGGCCCATATTGGAGTATGCAGCACCAGTTTGGAACCAACACCTAACCAAGCACGTAAAGAAGCTAGAGAAAGTGCAAAGATTTGCAACAAGACTAGTCCCGAAGCTAAGGGGTGTGTCCTACGAGGAGAGCTTAAGAAAAATCGACCTGACGACATTGGAAGACAGGAGAGATAGGGGGGACATGATAACGACATATAAAATACTGAGAAGAATTGACAAGGTGGAGAGAGACAGAATGTTCCAGAGATGGGACACAGCAACAAGGGGACACAGTTGGAAGTTGAAGACTCAGATGAATCACAGGGATGTTAGGAAGTATTTCTTCACTCACAGAGTGGTCGGGAAGTGGAATAGTTTGGGAAGCGATGTAGTGGAGGCAGGATCTATACATAGCTTTCAGAGGAGGTATGATAAAGCACATGGCGCAGGGAGAGTGACCCAGTAGCGGCCAGTGAAGAGGCGGGGCTAGAAGCTAGGAATCGACCCCTGCAACCACAACTAGGTGAATACACACACACATACACACACACACACACACACACACACACACACACACACACACACACACACACACACACAGACCTGGACACGCTCGACATCTGGTCTAGCAACTGGCTTCTCGAATTCAATCCCTCCAAATGCAAAGTCATGAGGATCGGAGAAGGGCAAAGAAGACCGCTGACAGAGTACAAGCTAAGCGGACAAAGGCTACAAACCTCGGCAAAGGAGAAAGACCTTGGAGTGAGTATAACGCCAAGCACGTCTCCGGAGGCACACATCAACCAGATAACTGAGGCAGCATATAGGCGACTGGCAAACCTAAGATTAGCGTTCCGTTACCTTAACAAGGAATCGTTCAAGACACTGTATACCGTATACGTCAGGCCCATACTAGAATATGCAGCACCAGTCTGGAACCCACACCTGGTCAAGCACGTAAAGAAACTAGAGAAAGTGCAAAAGTTTGCGACAAGGTTAGTTCCACAACTCAGGGGTCTGTCATATGAAGAAAGGTTGAGGGAAATAGGACTAACAACACTGGAGGAAAGAAGGGTCAGAGGAGACATGATAACGACATACAAAATACTGCGGGGAATTGACAAGGTAGACAGTGACAGGATGTTCCAGAGAGGGAACACGGAAACAAGGGGACACAACTGGAAGCTGAAGACTCAGATGAGTCAGAGGGATGTTAGGAAGTATTTCTTCAGCCACAGAGTAGTCAGGAAGTGGAATAGTCTAGAGAAAGATATAGTGGAGGCAGGAACCATACATAGTTTTAAGACATGGTATGATAAAGCTCATGGAGCAGGGAGAGCAGAGACCCAGTAGCAGACAGCGAAGAGGCGGGGCCAGGAGTTGAGTCTCGACCCCTGCAACCACAATTAGGTGAGTACATCCACACCTTGGGGTGAGTATAACGCCAAGCACGTCTCCGGAAACACACATCAACCAGATAACCGCAGCAGCATATGGGCGACTGGCAAACCTAAGATTAGCGTTCCGTTACCTTAACAAGGAATCGTTCAAGACACTGTACACCGTGTACGTTAGGCCCATACTAGAGTATGCAGCACCTGTCTAGAACCCACAACTGGTCAAGCACGTCAAGAAATTAGAGAAAGTGCAAAGGTTTGCGACAAGGCTAGTTCCACAACTCAGGGGACTGCCCTATGAAGAAAGGTTGAGGAAAATAGGACTAACAACACTTGAGGACAGAAGGGTTAGAGGAGACATGATAACGACATACAAAATACTGCAGGGAATCGACAAGGTAGATAGGGACAGGATGTTCCAGAGAGTGAACACGGAAACAAGGGGACACAACTGGAAGCTGAAGACTCAGATGAGTCAAAGGGATGTTAGGAAGCACTTCTTCAGCCATAGAGTAGTTAAGAAGTGGAATAGTCTAGCGAACGATATAGTGGAGGCTGGAACCATACATAGTTTTAAGACAAGGTATGATAAAGCTCATGGAGCAGGGAGAGCAGAGACTCAGTAGCGGACAGCGAAGAGGCGGGGCCAGGAGCTGAGTCTCGACCCCTGCAACCATAATTAGGTGAGTACAATTAGGTGAGTACACACACACACACACACACACACACACACACACACACACACACACACACACACACGGTGGCCCAGTGTGGCCCCCGGTGGCCCAGTGGTAAAGCTCTTGCTTCACGCACGGAGGGGCCGGGTTCAATTCCCGGTGGGGCAGAAACATTTCGAAGTGTTTCCTTACACACACATACACACACATACATACAACAGGCCTAGTGTCTAATTGACATGTGCCTAGGACAAAATGGTAACTAACTAACACACACATAGAGAGGTTACTGTTTGTCTTTGCTAGGGTGGGGAGTCATTGTGTGGTCTTGCTGGCTTGGGATGAGGAAAGAGGTTACTCCCTGTTTTTCCTAACATTGGGGCAAAAAATAAATGTTTCAGCGAAAGTAATTGTAGGTTAGCCTAAAATTTGACTCACATCGGCCAGAAGTTGTCCATCTGGGCGATGTTCAAACAGATGGAGAACATCTTCATAATATTTATTACATTAAATCAGCTAGAGATCCAGAAAGATTACAAATGACTAAATAAGCTTCGTTTCACATAATGTACTTTACTGTGTTAGATCTAACACATAATGTTTTTCATATTTTTTCATTCACTACAATTTAAACAAAAAAACTGCACCTCGAAGCTGAACAAAATTAGAAGAACTGTTGCGAAAAGTTGCAAATGATTTATTTCACGATGTGTAAAAGTGAAAATGATATTGGCACTGATGGTGCACAACTTACATAGGTTACATCCATTTTCATATATTATAGTTCGGTAAATTAGACACATATGCAACACTTGTGTGTCTTTATTGAGGAAACGTTTCACCACACAGTGGCTTCTCGTCCATACAAAGGAGAATCGTGAAGAACAGGAGGAGTTTGAGGTGGTCAGTCCCTCAACCTTGAGTCGATGTTGTCAGTCCATCAATCTTTACCAACTCGTCGGTTCTCTGAACCATTCATCTACATTATAGTTCGGCAAGATTCAATCATGGAAGATACTCATAAATTTCTGTGTTGCACTTAACCAGAGGTTGGCGGAAGGTTTCCAGCCCTGGCTGCGCCCTACTGGGAATAAAAGAAAAATCCAGCTATTCTAAATACTCTCTGACGGTGCCGAAGTGGCTGTGTCCATTGACCGTTTCTCTTGCTCGTTTCTTCAGAGGCAGTGGCTCTGAAGGAGAAGCCCTCCAATAGGCCAAGTGATTTATGTCGAATGGATCACAACCCTCTTGAACATACTTTTTCAAAACTTGTTCTTGTTCATCAGATTTATGTTAACCTCCAGCTGAAGAGGGCATGAGCAAGAAAAGGTGAGGCCTCTAAGGTGGACCTGGATTATACACAGATTATTCATCCTTTTGGACCATTTCACATCCTGTTCCTTCATTCTCAGATTCACTGGCAACAAGGATCTTGATCTCTAAACATTTGTTCCCTTTTTTTCTTCTGATGGAAGTCAATCCACTTTGAAGCGACGATCAGAAAGAGTTGCTGTTACGTCAATCATCTCCATAAATATATTAAATCTTTCTTCCACTGCTTCATGCAAAAGATTGACTAAAGTTTCGAAGTAGGACAAGTCTGAGTCTAGTAACTGTTGTATTGATTGCTGTAAACTGATAATTACTGTTCGAACTGTTGGGATGGTTACCATTTTCTCTCTTTCCACTTGTTCCATTCTTTCTATAAATGGATTAAGAATTGTCACATTCCCTTTGCTGCTGCAATCTCCATTAAAAATATTATTTTTATTCTCCCTACTTTCAGAACTGACTAAATTATCTTTAATTATAACTTCCCTCTTTTTATATTTGAAGATTGAAAATAAATATCTTTCTCCTGGATAAATATTGCAGCACAAGTTGAACTTCGGATGGAATTCACACGATATTTTTTTTAATTGTTGTAGATAGAAAAGAATTATTGACCTCTGGATTAGTAAGACCATCTTTTATACGAAGTTGTTGAGTGTGAACAAACCAGCTCATTCGTTCTGGCGAAAAATTGAGAACACTCCACGTTCATTTTCTCCTGAATGATATCTGCCTCTTTCTGATCCTGATAAGTTACATCGTCAGGTTCAGCGACGTGAAAAACCCAGGAAGACACATCACAAGCCTTGATTACTGATAAAGAATGGCTGCTGCTTTCTTTACTTTACCTCTTGTAGCATAGCGGCCAACCAACTACTCATATGCAGTTGTGTTGAAAGAAATATCTCTCTTAAATACAGTTCTTGTTTATAAAGTGAATTGTTGCCCCAAGGAATGATATCTTGGAACTAGTCCAAAGAGCTACTTTTAGATAAATTCAGCTGAGATCTGTGAATTATTCTTCCATTGGACTCTCCGGCTTTCTTGGACGTACTGGATAAAGTCTGTTTCTAATTGTTGACTGTACAAGAAACACAAATTTTGATTTTGCTCCTAGAAAAAAAAATCCGAGAAATTAGAACTCCCACAATATTAAACGGCAGCTGGTCACATGTAATAGAATGCAAGAGATTTTGTTAAGGATCTTTATCTCAAGTCATTTCGGCTGAACTTCCCTAACTTCTTTGTCTATCTCTTTTCAGTACTTAGCAAGTTTCTCTTTATTACAACGTTTGAGACGCTTGAAGTAACCTTCACGGAAAACTTAAGACATGGTTCACCTAATCCCAATTAATGTTCCTGTTATTGAAATTGTATTTAGTTAAGACACCTTTATAGCAGCGTGCATTTTGCTGGTCAGGACCCCTGTGCATGTATGTCTGAATTTCGATTAGATTGTGATCGGAATTTGTTGTTTTTGATAGTTATATTTTTTACCAGGTTCTCATTATTAGTGAAGATAAGGTCATGTGAGTTTTCTAGTCTTGTTTGCTCCTCTATCTGCTGACTTAGTGTGTGTTTATTGCAGAGATTTAGCAGCTCATGTGTGTGACTTTTCATCAGCGCTGCCTCCAGGGATTGTTTCTGCTATAACATTATTTGCTACATTCTTCCATTTTGTATGTCTTAGGTTGAAATCACCAAGCAGTAAGATGTTTGGGGATGGAGCTGGAAGGCTTTCCAGACAGTAATCAATTTTCAGTAGCTGTTCCTTGAACTGTTGGGAGGTTGCATCTGGTGGCTTATGCACAACCACCATGATTAGGTTTTGGTTCTCGATCTTTATTGTTAGAACTTCAACTACATCATTTGTGGTGTTCAGCATCTCTGTGCAAATGAGCGATTCTTTGACATACAGGCCAACCCCCCCCCCTTTTTTTTCCTATTCATTCTGTTGCATCTAAAAAGGTTGTACACAGTTATTCATATTTCGTTGTCGAAGTGATCTTTTGTGTGGGTCTCTGTGAAGGCTGCAAACGTTGCATTTGACTCCTCTAGAAGTCCACTGATGAAAGGTATTCTGTTGTTGGTGGATGGCTTAAGGTCATCCACCAACATCAAAACAGTTGTGAGTAGAAACAGTAGTGAGTAGAAGACGTGTGTGAAGGAGCATTATTACTATATTCACTAGAAAGTGCTAATCTGAAAGCTGAGTAGCCTTGCCCAAAACTCTTGTCTTCAGTTGCAGTTTAGTCTTATAACTTTGGGTTTTTCCTCACGACAAATCACTGAACATCTCACTATTTGTGTGACTGACTAAACGCAAGTTTATTTCTAGTGCAGCGTACTCAGTAACTGACCTTATGAACAGATGTACATAACATTAGCAACCTTATACATGTTGCTTATATATCCCGGTTTGAGAGTTTTCCTCAGGCAATGAATCTGGAGTGATGTCTTTCCCTAGGTCTCTGTCCCTATCAAGCGTGTTTTCAAATTGTATATTTTTTCTCAGTGATTTGAAACGAAATTATTATCTTAACAAGCTGATATCCTGCTATCAGTCTGTTTATTATAGCCTGTTTTTTCTTATGGCGCACTTCTAATTTATTTTGCACTCTAGGTCTGAACTCCAATAGCAAATCACAGAACAAGTGAAGCTCGTACCTGCGGCAGGAGAGTCCTAAACTTCCAGGCCAGTGTGTTAACCACTGGGCCAGCTGGCTCTAATAGGATTCTTCCAACTATTTTAAGTATATTTCTATTCTCCATAGGGAAGTTAGTATGGGCCACACTATGACCAGAAATGAAAGATTTTACAGACGAATCCCACATCAGCATAACTGGGAAGTGCTCTAGCTCAAGTCCCTTCAAAACCATCTACTGATATAATAATCATGAGGCTCGTGGAGTCGTTTATTAACGCCTGGCTGGCCTCTAACGCCTGGCTGGCCTCTAACGCCTGGCTGGCCTCTAACGCCTGGCTGACCTCCTAGAGCTTGATACGACGCAGTGTTCAACTCGTCATCTAACACGCCAACCAATATAAAAAAATCAAATGTGACCCAGATTTATAGACATCGGAATTGTATCACATGAGGGCACTGGAGGTCTGTAGAGGGGTTGTAGAGGTTTGAGCTTTGCTCAGACCTCTACAACACATGTTCAATTTTCCACTAAAATTTACCTTGTCCATAATTACTAACGCATTTGCTTTGTCTGTTTGAGGACAATTGTGTTGTACAACACAATTGTCCTCAAAGATTTGTTAAGTTATACCAAGAATTAACGAAAGGTCCTGGACTTCACCTTACGAAACAGACAAAGCAAATGCGATAGTAATTATGGACAAGGTCAACATCTTGCTGAACTCAAGATAACACAATGCTCGTCTGCAAGGTTGCCACCAAGCTGGGCCTTCAAGCTGGAAGACATGAGCTACAAAGCATAACTAGGTATCATCCTATCATCACTGGGGAAGACATGAGCTACAAAGCATAACAAGGTATCATCCTATCATCACTGGGGAAGACATGAGCTACAAAGCATAACTAGGTATCATCCTATCATCACTGGGGAAGACATGAGCTACAAAGCATAACAAGGTATCATCCTATCATCACTGGGGAAGACATGAGCTACAAAGCATAACTAGGTATCATCCTATCATCACTGGGGAAGACATGAGCTACAAAGCATAACTAGGTATCATCCTATCATCACTGGGGAAGACACGAGTTACAAAGCATAACTAGGTATCATCCTATCATCACTGGGGAAGACACGAGCTACAAAGCATAACTAGGTATCATCCTATCATCACTGGGGAAGACATGAGCTACAAAGCATAAATAGGTATCATCCTATCATCACTGGGGAAGACACGAGCTACAAAGCATAACTAGGTATCATCCTATCATCACTGGGGAAGACATGAGCTACAAAGCATAACTAGGTATCATCCTATCATCACTGGGAAAGACACGAGCTACAAAGCATAACTAGGTATCATCCTACCATCACTGGGGAAGACATGAGCTACAAAGCATAACAAGGTATCATCCTATCATCACTGGGGAAGACATGAGCTACAAAGCATAACTAGGTATCATCCTATCATCACTGGGGAAGACACGAGCTACAAAGCATAACTAGGTATCATCCTATCATCACTGGGGAAGACATGAGCTACAAAGCATAACAGGTATCATCCTACATCACTGGGAAGACGAGCACAAAGCATAACAAGGTATCATCCTATCATCACTGGGAAGACATGAGCTACAAGCATAACAAGGTATCATCCTATCATCACTGGGGAAGACATGAGCTACAAAGCATAACAAGGTATCATCCTACATCACTGGAAGACAGAGCTACAAAGCATAACAGGTATCATCCTATCATCACTGGGAAGACAGAGCTACAAAGCATAACTAGGTATCATCCTATCATCACTGGGGAAGACAGAGCTACAAAGCATAACAAGGTATCATCCTATCATCACTGGGGAAGACAGAGCTACAAAGCATAACAAGGTATCATCCTACATCACTGGGAAGACATGAGCTACAAAGCATAACAAGGTATCATCCTTTCATCACTGGGGAAGAATGAGCTACAAGCATAACTAGGTATCATCCTACATCACTGGGGAAGACATGACCAAAGCATAACAGGTATCATCCTATCATCACTGGGAAGAATGAGCTACAAAGCATAACAGGTATCATCCTATCATCACTGGGGAAGACATGAGCTACAAAGTAACAGGTATCATCCTATCATCACTGGGAAGCATGAGCTACAAAGCATACAGGTATCATCCTTCATCACTGGGAAGAATGAGCTACAAAGCATAACTAGGTATCATCCTACATCACTGGGAAGACATGAGCTACAAAGCTAACAGGTATCATCCTATCATCACTGGAAGACATTGGCTACAAATACAGGTTATTACAAGGGGAAGACATGACCAAAGCCAGGATTTTTTGGAAGATATAGTACAAAGCATAAAGGATACCTTAATGGGGAAGACAGACCAAAGTTAGGAACTACCCATTGAAGAAGGTTAAAAGCACATAGGTATCATCCTACCTATGGGGCAGAGAAAAGCAAAAAGGAATAAAGGGAAGAAGAGAAAAAAAAGGACTCTAATGGGAAGAACGACTACAGATAATAGGTTATCCTATCATACTGGAAGAATGGTCAAAGTTAGGTTATCCTATAAGGGAGACAGCTCAGTATGGTATCACCTATTTCAGGGATACTCGGCCCCGCTAACTATAGTATCTCTCTCCTGGAGCAACGCTAAAAGCTAACTAGTTACATCCTTCCTGGAAGCAGGCTACAGATACAGGTATCATCCTATCATACTGGGGAAGACAGAGAAAGCATATAGATCTACACAGGGAAGAAGGCTCAAAGCATAATAGTATATCTATACGGAAGACAGAGTAAAGCATAATGGTATCATCTATATACAAGACATGAGCTAAAAGAACGGTATCATTCCTCCTGGGGAAGACAGGCAGCATACAGGTATCACCTATTGGGGAGAGAGCTCACATACTAGGATCATCCTATCTACTGGAAGACAGAGCTACAAAGCATAAAGGTTCATCCACCTCACTGCAGACTACAACTACTGGAAGACACGAGCTACAAAGCATAACTAGGTATCATCCTATCATCACTGGGGAAGACACGAGCTACAAAGCATAACTAGGTATCATCCTATCATCACTGGGGAAGACATGAGCTACAAAGCATAACAAGGTATCATCCTATCATCACTGGGGAAGACATGAGCTACAAAGCATAACTAGGTATCATCCTATCATCACTGGGAAGACATGAGCTACAAAGCATAACTAGGTATCATCCTATCATCACTGGGGAAGACATGAGCTACAAAGCATAACTAGGTATCATCCTATCATCACTGGGAAGACATGAGCTACAAAGCATAACTAGGTATCATCCTATCATCACTGGGAAGACATGAGCTACAAAGCATAACAAGGTATCATCCTATCATCACTGGGGAAAACATGAGCTACAAAGCATAACTAGGTATCATCCTATCATCACTGGGGAAGACACGAGCTACAAAGCATAACTAGGTATCATCCTACATCACTGGGGAAGACAGAGCTAAAACATAACAGGTATCATCCTATCATCACTGGGGAAGACATGAGCTACAAAGCATAACTAGGTATCATCCTATCATCACTGGGAAGACATGAGCTACAAAGCATAACAAGGTATCATCCTATCATCACTGGGGAAGACATGAGCTACAAAGCATAACTAGGTATCATCCTATCATCACTGGGAAGACATGAGCTACAAAGCATAACTAGGTATCATCCTATCATCACTGGGAAGACATGAGCTACAAAGCATAACTAGGTATCATCCTACATCACTGGGGAAGACATGAGCTACAAAGCATAACAGGTATCATCCTATCATCACTGGGAAGACATGAGCTACAAAGCATAACAAGGTATCATCCTATCATCACTGGGGAAGACATGAGCTACAAAGCATAACTAGGTATCATCCTATCATCACTGGGGAAGACATGAGCTACAAAGCATAACATAGGTATCATCCTATCATCACTGGGAAGACAGAGCTACAAAGCATAACTAGGTATCATCCTACATCACTGGGGAAGACATGAGCTACAAAGCATAAAAGGTATCATCCTATCATCACTGGGGAAGACATGAGCTACAAAGCATAACAAGGTATCATCCTATCATCACTGGGGAAGACATGAGCTACAAAGCATAACAAGGTATCATCCTATCATCACTGGGGAAGACATGAGCTACAAAGCATAACTAGGTATCATCCTATCATCACTGGGAAGACATGAGCTACAAAGCATAACTAGGTATCATCCTATCATCACTGGGAAGACATGAGCTACAAAGCATAACTAGGTATCATCCTATCATCACTGGGAAGACATGAGCTACAAAGCATAACAGGTATCATCCTATCATCACTGGGAAGACATGAGCTACAAAGCATAACAAGGTATCATCCTATCATCACTGGGGAAGACATGAGCTACAAAGCATAACAAGGTATCATCCTATCATCACTGGGGAAGACATGAGCTACAAAGCATAACAAGGTATCATCCTATCATCACTGGGAAGACATGAGCTACAAAGCATAACAGGTATCATCCTATCATCACTGGGAAGACATGAGCTACAAAACATAACAAGGTATCATCCTATCATCACTGGGGAAGACACGAGCTACAAAGCATAACAAGGTATCATCCTATCATCACTGGGGAAGACATGAGCTACAAAGCATAACAAGGTATCATCCTATCATCACTGGGGAAGACATGAGCTACAAAGCATAACAAGGTATCATCCTATCATCACTGGGGAAGACATGAGCTACAAAGCATAACTAGGTATCATCCTATCATCACTGGGAAGACAGAGCTACAAAGCATAACTAGGTATCATCCTATCATCACTGGGGAAGACACGAGCTACAAAGCATAACAAGGTATCATCCTATCATCACTGGGGAAGACAAGAGCTACAAAGCATAACAAGGTATCATCCTATCATCACTGGGGAAGACATGAGCTACAAAGCATAACTAGGTATCATCCTATCATCACTGGGGAAGACATGAGCTACAAAGCATAACTAGGTATCATCCTATCATCACTGGGGAAGACATGAGCTACAAAGCATAACTAGGTATCATCCTATCATCACTGGGGAAGACATGAGCTACAAAGCATAACTAGGTATCATCCTACCATCACTTGGGAAGACATGAGCTACAAAGCATAACTAGGTATCATCCTACCATCACTGGGGAAGACATGAGCTACAAAGCATAACAAGGTATCATCCTATCATCACTGGGAAGACATGAGCTACAAAGCATAACTAGGTATCATCCTATCATCACTGGGGAAGACATGAGCTACAAAGCTAACTAGGTATCATCCTATCATCACTGGGGAAGACACGAGCTACAAAGCTACTAGGTTATCTACATCACTGAAGACATGAGTACAAAGCATAACAAAGGTATCATCCTATCATCACTGGGGAAAACAGAGCTACAAGCATAACTGGTATCATCCTACATCATGGGAAGACAATGAGCTACAAAGGCATAACAGGTATCATCCTATATCTTGGGGAAGACAGAGCTACAAAGATAACAGGTATCATCCTACCATCACTGGGAAGACGAGGCTACAAAGCATAACTAGGTATCATCCTATCATCATAGGAAGACATGAGGCTACAAGGCATAACTAGGTATCATCCTATCATACTTGGGAAGACATGGCTAAAAGGCATACTGGGTTTCATCCTACTCATCACTTGGGGAAGACATGAGCTACAAAGCATAACAAGGTATCATCCTTTCATCACTGGGGAAGAGATGAGCTACAAAGCATAACTAGGTATCATCCTATCATCACTGGGGAAGACATGAGCTACAAAGCGTAACTAGGTATCATCCTATCATCACTGGGGAAGACAACAGATTTGGTCATGACTTATAATATTCTCAGGGTTATTGACAAGGTAGGCAGACCTAAATGGAACACATTGAATGTACCAGGATTTTTTTTTTTAGCGAGAGATTAATAAAGTAAACAATAGCGATCCAGGTAATGGAGGAAAAAACTGTAAGACCTGGTTAAGATGTTGGGATGACAGACCCAAAAGTGTTAGAGAACTACCCCAGTTATGATGAAGGTTAAAAGGCGGGACCAGTGAGAGATATGTGCAATTTCTCTTTACCTTTAATGTTGGTGGTGGCAGAGAGAGAGAGAGAGACACAGAGAGAGAGAGAGAGAGAGAGAGAGAGAGAGAGAGAGAGAGGGAGGGGACTGTGCGTATGGTTCGTGTATAGTATATCTATACGGATACTTGTACAGTGTATGGTTGTATATGTGTGTATGGTATTTGTGTATACGCTATAGTATACTATGTGCGTTAATGGTGCATATGTGTGGTTTGAGTGTGTGTACTCTCCTAGTTGTGGTTGAAGGGGTCGAGACAGCTCGTGTGTGTGTGTACTCACCTATTTGTGGTTGCAGGGGTTGAGACTCACCTCCTGGCCCCGCCTCTTCACTGATTGCTACTAGGTCCTCTCTCCCTGCTCTATGAGCTTTATCATACCTCGTCTTAAAGCTATGTATGGTTCCTGCCTCCACTACCTCACTTTCCAGACTATTCCACTTCCTGACAACTTTGTGACTGAAGAAATACTTCCTAACATCCCTTTGACTCATCTGAGTCTTCAACTTCCAATTCTGAACCCTTGTTTCTGTGTCCCATCTCTGTAACATCCTGTCTCTGTCCTCCTTATCTATTCCTCGCAGTATTTTGTATGTCGTTATCATGTCTCCTGTCCTCCAGTGTCTTCAGGCCTATTTCCCTTAACCTATCTTCTTAGGACATTCCCCTTAGCTCTGGAACTAGTCTTGTTGCAAACCTTTTCACTTTCTCTAATTTCTTGACGTGCTTGACCAGGTGTGGGTTCCAAACTGGTGCTGCATACTCCAGTATGGGCCTGACGTACACGGTGTACAGTGTCTTGAACGATTCCTTACCTAGGTATCGGAACGCTATTCTCAGGTTTGCCAGGCGCCAATATGCTGCAGCAGTTATCTGGTTGATGTGTGCTTCCGGAGACGTGCTCGGTGTTATACTCACCCCAAGATCTTTCTGTGTGTGTGTGTGTGTGTGTGTGTGTATGTGTGTGTACTCACCTAATTGTGGTTGCAGGGGTCGAGACTTAGCTCCTGGCCCCGCCTTTTCACTGATCGCTACTGGGTCCTCTCTCTCCCTGCTCCATGAGCTTTATCGTGTGTGTACTCACCTAGTTGTACTCACCTAGTTGTGGTTGCAGGGGTCGAGACATAGCTCCTGGCCGCGCCTCTTCACTGGCCGCTACTGGGTCACTCTCCCTGCGCCATGAGCTTTATCATACCTGTTCTTAAAGCTGTGTATGGGACCTGCCTCCACTACATCGCTTCCCAAGCTATTCCACTTCCCGACCACTCTGTGACTGAAGAAATACTTCCTAACATCCCTGTGATTCATCTGAGTCTTCAACTTCCAACTGTGTCCCCTTGTTGCTGTGTCCCATCTTTGGAACATTCTGTCTCTGTCAACCTTGTCAATTCCTCTCAGTATTTTATATGTCGTTATCATGTCCCCCCTATCTCTCCTGTGTGTGTGTGTGTGTGTGTGTGTGTGTGTGTGTGTGTGTGTGTGTGTGTGTGTGTAAGAGAGACAGAGAGGGTGGGGCTGAGGGACAGAAGGACATTTAGCAAATGAGGTGTGAAAATGGGACACAAAAGTTAGTGTTAACTCCCGTAGACAACATGTGTGTGTGTGTGTGTGTGTGTGTGTGTGTGCTTCTGCTGTGTTTGTGCACTAGTACATTTGTCCATGAAAATAACACGTGTATGTATGTACAGCCATGAAGGAAGTACACTAAAGCGTGTAGCAGTGAAGACGCGTGCTTGGCACACAATGTAATTATGCAATGAAAATGAGATGATGTGGTCGTGTAAGCTGCTGTTGCTGAAACAATCTTGTCATCAACAATTAACATGAGGCTGCGCGAGAATTAACAAAGAGGTAGTGTTGTTCCCTTGCTGCTGCTCCTTAGTCTTACATGAAACGACGCATTTTTTACATTCCTTAGACACTTATACCATAACTATTTAACTGTGATTATCAAGATAAATACCATACTTATGAAAATTCATTATGTCTTCTCGATGACATACCTCAAGGATGACCTACGTAATGATTAATTTTAGATTAACATGTACCAAAACTTGTGTAGCCTTGATATAAAACTAAGATGGTAATACTTTCTTTAAATAAACATGTAAATATAAGTTCAGGAGATGTGGAGTACATTCCATCTTAAGCAACACTCGGAATTCAGTCTGTTGATAAATAGCTTGACTATCTCACGAATTTATGCATCCACGGAGAGGAGTTATACCTGTAGGAATTGACTGATTATATTTAGATTTTGCCACCGAAGTGGCTAGTTTATTGTGCACCCCATATCCATCCTGTGGACGGTAGCGCAAGAGCATATGGATACACAAAAGGCCTAGGCACTAGGCCCCAAAAGGGTTAACAATTGTACATTTGGATTTATATCTACAGTTCACTTATCTGTTACAAGCAAATTTAGGAAATTTGCTTAGTATAACTGGTATCTTATTTTCATGAATAAGATATCTTGACATGTCACATAGGTTATTATACTGTCTATCTCTATATTCCTCAATAAGTGGACAATTAAGCACATAGTGTTCAAGACAGTGACCATATGCCTGATCACATAATTTGCATTTAGTTTGATCATCATCTGTGTATCTCCCAAACTACCAGAAGTACTTGTAGCCAAGCCTAAGCCTGGCCACTACAACATCAGTCAGTCTGTTCACATTACAAGTGAGAAATTGGCTAGTAAGACTTTCTTTTGAAGGCTGGGCTGTATGACCCTTGTGGGTTTAGCGCTTAGTTCTGATTATAATAATAATAATTTTGAAGTCTGGGAAGTATAGTATACTTAACTAAACACTTCACCTTCCTTCCCAACTTCACAAGAACTTAGAATATACACAAATGTGTCCCACAGTGAGCAGGCCGCCACACGCAACACAGTGCAAGCAGGTGGCTGTGGTGAGGTGCGTGTGGCCTCAATCTACACTGCTTGGAAACCATGACGTAATAGAATTTGATCCTAAAAACAAGTGTAGCTCCAATTCTTTGTATCAAAAGCCTTTCACTGGCATGATGTACCTCACAGTACAAAATCAAGACATTCAAGCGTCGCAGGTTTAGTTTAATATCTTTATTATGCACCCCATACCCATCCTGTGGGCGGTAGTGACTACCGCCCACCTCCGGCTGGGTTACAAGTATCTTTGGCAGGTTAAATCACCACCACCAGATGTAGACCAAACAAAATGTAAACTTTGTCAGTTGGATTATTGTCACACCCTGCGTCATTATGTACTGGAATGCGATAAAATTAATGAATTCAGAGACAACTCACTCAGAAATGTTCAAGATATGTCAAAGCGTCGCAGGCAGGCTTATATTTATGTGTATTAATTAAAACAACTGTTCAAGACTTCTTCTGTATAGTGAAGGCAGATAAAATTTATTTTCTATTAGTCCTAATAAATATCAATTATATTCCTCTACTGTCATGCACTGAATGAAATTTAACATTTTGGCTCTCGTGTGTTTGGCGTCCCTCATTGGTCAATGCTCCGGTCAGGTTCCCGGCTGACCCGTTCCTTGATCTGACCTTGCTTGTGGGTCCCTCTAGTACTTACCTATCAACAGCGACCAACTCATGTTGCATACTAACACCATACATGTTGTACACATTGGTCGGCACAACACAAATGTGTTTCATTCACTTTCATTCACGACTTTTTTCTTCTTTCTACTTCTGTCTCCCAATGCGTAGTTATCAGGTACATAATTCACAGGAAGCATTTTCTATTATTCACGGAGAAGCGCTAAAGCATTATGGGTCACCCATGATGCAGCTTACAATAATCCCACTCGAGTGGCCGCTTGGCATGACCCAGTAACACTCAGGACAAGTTTTTGTTAATAGTGGTTTTACTTGCGCCTAAATAATGTTCTTAAGTTGAGCGTTAAATCCGTTGGATTCACACATTTGTCAAAATATTGTAAATTACACATTATTCCTTCCCAGTAACTCCATTAATGCAAAATTTAATAAAAATTAGTAATCATGTATAAAAAAGGTCTATATAAATTAACGTACAAAATAAAGAACTTCAACAATAATATAAACATTTATCCTAAAAATGTAATACCTATTTACAAGGCAGTTGACAGGTCCTTAGCTTCGAACTATAGACCTCCATAGTTGGTAAATTTATGGAATCAATAATTTATGGAATCAATAATAGGTTAGATAAATACATGAGTGGGTGTGGGTGGGTGTGAGTTGGACCAGACTAGCTTGTGCTACTAGGTCAGATGCCGTACTAATTCTTTAAGTGGAAGTGACCTGACTACCTGGAGAGGGTTAACTCCAGGTGGTCGGGTCTAAGCCGGGGAGTGATGGACCTGCCTCGCATGGGTCAGTAGGCCTGCTGCAGTTTTCCTTTTTTCTTATGTTCTTATGTACACTTAGAGTGACCATTTCCATAATTAAATTGCAAGATCCGAGAAAGATATCCTGGTATTCCATAACCCCCAGTCCCATGTACCTGGATGCACGCGATTGTAATAATAATAATAATATCTTTATCTCTACAAGTACATGTACATGGTATACAGGCCTAGCTGACATCAATGACATACTACTATATAGAAAGCTGCTTTTTATGCTGAGCATTTCAGGCAAATTCGGTAAGTTTTGTCCCAGGATGCGACCCACACCAGTCATCTAACACCCAGGTACCCATTTTCTGGTGAGTTCAGGTTCGATTCCCTTACCGGGAATCAAACCCGAACCCTCAGTGTGTGAAGCGAGAGCTATGCCTACCATACCACGGGCCACCTATAGTGCAAAGCATTCCATAATTTGTTAATGCAGCTAATATTGATATTAGCGTTGAAGATTTGAAGGGAATCTGAAGAGGCATTCACAAGTCTTCATAAGGAAACTATTATACGAATTTCTTCCATAAAAGTAGTAAACTAGAATATTACACAGCTAAATCTAATTAAATCCTTTCAAAGAGACCAAAAAGACTAATATACTAAAATGCAAATCAATATTAAGCTTGAAGCCGCTCAGAAGCTGAATCAGTAAGTTATCAGCTTGGAAGGGTCGAAGTTAATCAGATTCGACACTCAATTTTTTTTGTATAAAATTAAGTACATTTCAGTTGTTCCGGTTTCCAAAATAACAAATTGGGCTCTAGATCTACACAGGTCACAATCGATACAAACTTTTTTCCAAGTTAGACTGACCATCTTTTAAGAAAGTTCATTATGTAATTAAGTAAGTTTTATGTAACCTTAGTGTACATGTACAAATTTTAACATGTTCTTGAAGGCACACAGATGTTATATACACACACAAAAAAGAACATTAAGTTTATTTAACCTAGAATAACCAAATAAAGTCAAACACTGATTTATTACTGAACAGAAAGAGATATTCTTCAATTATTTCACAGGAACCAAATTGATTAATAAAATTAGCAACTTATAACTTACAAGACAGATTGATTCCTTTGAGGAAAGCACACCAACGTTGAAAGTTCAAAGCTGACTAGAAGATGCGTCTTCCAGGTACATAAGAACATAAGAACATAAGAAAGGAGGAACACTGCAGCAGGCCTGTTGGCCCATACTAGGCAAGTCCTTCACATTCCATCCCACTAACAATCTCATGTGCAATTCCCACTCAAATCCAACCCCTCTCACTCATGAATTTATCCAACCTAAATTTGAAACTACCCAAGGTCCTTGCTTCAATAACCCTACTAGGCAGACTGTTCCACTCATCAACTACCCTATTTCCAAACCAATACTTTCCTATATCCTTTCTAAATCTAAACTTATCTAATTTGAATCCATTATTGCGGGTTCTCTCTTGGAGAGATATTCTCAAGACCTTATTTATATCCCCTTTGTTAATACCATTTTCCACTTGTATACCTCGATCATGTCTCCCCTCATTCTTCGTCTTACAAGTGAATGTAATTTTAGGGTCTTCAATCTTTCTTCATACGGAAGATTTCTAATGTTATGTATTAATTTAGACATTCTACGCTGAATGTTTTCTAACGAATTAATATCCATTCTGTAATATGGAGACCAGAACTGAGCTGCGTAATCTAGGTGAGGCCTTACTAACGATGTATAAAGCTGTAATATAACCTCTGGACTTATGTTGCTTACACTTCTTGATATAAATCCCAGTAATCTGTTTGCCTTATTACGTACGCTTAGGTATTGCTGTCTTGGTTTAAGGTTACTGCTTACCATAACCCCCAAGTCCTTTTCGCAATCTGTATGGCTGAGTTCTACGTTATTTAACTTATAAGTGCTTGGGTTATGGACTCTCCTGAGCTTCAGAACCTTACAGTTATCTACATTGAACTGCATCTGCCACTTTTCTGACCAGGAATTGAGTCTGTCTAAATCCTCCTGAAGTTCCCTGACATCTACGTTAGAATCAATTATCCTACCTATCTTCGTGTCATCGGCGAATTTGTTCATATCACTAGTAATTCCCTCATCAAGGTCATTGATATATATTATAAACAACAACGGGCCTAAGACTGATCCCTGTGGAACACCACTTGTTACAGATCCCCACTCGGATTTAACCCCATTTATGCACACTCTCTGCTTCCTATTGGTGAGCCATGACTCGATCCATGACAGCACTTTTTCCCCAATGCCATGAGCTGCCACTTTCTTTAACAGTCTCTGGTGCGGTACTCTATCAAAAGCCTTACTAAAATCTAAATAAACAATATCGAATTCTTTATCGTGATCAACAGCCTCAAAAGCTTTACTAAAGAAGGTTAATAAATTAGATAGGCAAGAACGGCTCCTCGTGAATCCATGCTGAGTATTATTAATCCAATTATGGTTTTCTAAATGGCTTCTAATAATATCAGCTATAATTGACTAGTAATTTGCCTACAATTGAGGTCAGGCTTATTGGGCGCTAATTTGACGGTAGTGACTTGTCCCCTGCTTTAAAAATAGGAATTACATTAGCCATCTTCCACATATCTGACACTACACCTGTTTGAAGAGATAAATTAAAAATGTTAGATATTGGTTCACAGAGTTCCATTTTGCATTCCTTAAGAACCCTTGCAAAAAGCTCATCAGGACCCGGCGATTTATTTTGTTTCAGACGGTCTACTTGTTTCATAACCATTTCGCTTGTGACTGTAATATTACATAATTTATCTTCTTCTGGGCCTCTGTAAAAATTAATTACTGGGATATTATTAGTGTCTTCCTGTGTGAAAACCGAGAGAAAATAATTATTAAAAATAGAGCACATATCATTCTCCTTGTCAGTAAGATGCCCAGAGTTATTTTTAAGGGGACCTATCTTATCTCTAACTTTTGTTCTATAAACCTGGAAAAAACTTTTTGGGTTAGTTTTTGAATACCTAGCAACTTTAATTTCATAGTCCCATTTAGCTTTTCTTATACCCTTTTTAATGTCCCTCTTAATGTTAGTATACTGATTTATAAGATGACCCTCACCTCTATTTATGCGCCTATAAATTCCTTTCTTCTGCCCTAAAAGATATTTGAGCCTATTATTCATCCATGTTGGGTCATTTCTACTTGATCTAATTTCTTTATACGGGATAAATGTTTTTTGGGCAGCCTGTATAGTGTTAAGAAAGCTGTCATGTTGATAGCTCTCTTCGTTACCCCAGTCCACAGTTGATAAGTGTTCTCTAAGCCCATTATAATCTGCTAAGCGAAAGTCTGGGACTGTTACTGAATTATCCTTATCATACATCCATTCAATGCTAAAGGTAATTGACTTGTGGTCGCTTGTGCAGAGTTCCTCTGTAATTTCTAAATTATTAACAAGGGATTCCTTGTTTGCCAGAACCAAGTCAAGTAGGTTATTTCCCCTTGTAGGTTCTGTCACAAACTGCTTCAAAAAACAATCCTGAACAACTTCTAAAAAGTTGTTAGATTCTAAATTCCCTGTCAAGAAATTCCAATCAATCTGACTAAAGTTAAAGTCCCCTAGAATTACTACGTTATCGTGCCTTGTGGCCTTAAAAATTTCCTACCAGAGTAGTCTCCCTTGTTCCCTATCTAAGTTTGGAGGACGATATATCACGCCTAAAATCAATTTTTCACACCCCTCTGAAAATTATATCCAGACAGACTCTGTATGTATTATTTCAGACTTTATGCCCGCTTTTATGCAACAATTTAAATGATCACGGAGAATACAACAAAATTTGTGCCTCCACCACACAAACCCATGAAACGTTCCATCCTTGTCATACGATGTTTCAGTCATTGATGCCGTTCACAATTATTATATTTTGATTAGAGGAAAGCTCTAAACCCGTAGTGGTCATCTAGCGAGTTTGGACTGGGTGGCATTGAAATTCAGTCCAGGCAAGAAGATAATTCCAGTTCCTTGGACGAAGAGCCCCTCACCAGCATCAAGGCAAAAATAATGCAATAAGTAAAATACTATACCACTACGAGATTAAAAGTAGCAAAATAGCATCAACACACCTCATTACATATACCGATCTTGTTGTAAGTAATACACCCCAGTGCTGAAGCTATGAAGGCTTTCACAGGAACCTGTCTCCACCCATCACACGGCACCAAAATACGGGAATGATCTATGTAGCATTGTGCATAGGCAGCCACTCTTGCAAGTACTTCCATGAATCTTGTCCAAGATACATTACACTAGTGTTGAAAACTGAAGCCGCTCGAATAAGGTATTCACGAGTAATAAACGAAAATTTGTGAGAAAACCAATGAAAATCTTTCTGAGAATGTTCCGAAAAAAAAGTTTGTCATCGTTAAACTACAAAACAACATAAAACAGCTCTTTTTTAGCTTTTTTTTCAGCTTATTTTTATCATTTACATTCTATTTAAAATTCTCTATAATTCTGTATAATTTTTTTTTAAATCTGATTTGATAAAACTGGCAAACTGCACCGACACAGCCCAAAATTAATACAGAAATACTTCCTATTACGATACACCAGTATTTAGGGTTTGAAGCCTATCAGAAAAGGCATTCTTTAGAACTTTATTACATGGGAAACAATTTGCTTAATAAAGCTGCCAAAATTAATATTTACACAACTCAGAGTGACAAACTGTTGTAATAAAACCAACCAATGGTAAAAGTTTGAAGCCGATCACAAAAAGCATTCTCCAGTAACTGATTTGATTTCAACAATTCCAAGTTGAACTATTTCAGTAAAACCAAATTTGCACCAACTCGGATCAAACTTATGGGGTATCATCATTCTTATAAAATTCATCGTCAATATTTTGAAGTCAATCACAAGAAACTTTTTATTTATTAAATAAAAATATATATCAACATTCAGTGAAACTGACAAATTGAGACTTACGTCACCTAATTGATAAATATGTATATGATATTCAAAATAAATGTTTGATATAATAATGATGAGACCTGAGAAGTTTAAGCAGTTACTGGAGAGCTTCAGAAATATCAAGAGCGAGCCACAACACCCACCTTACCTGCTAGACAGCAGCACTGAGACTGAAAGTCACTGCAGCCACAACACCCACCTTACCTGCTAGACAGCAGCGCTGAGACTGAAAGTCACTGCAGCCACAACACCCACCTTACCTGCTAGACAGCAGCACTGAGACTGAAAGTCACTGCAGCCACAACACCCACCTTACCTGCTAGACAGCAGCACTGAGACTGAAAGTCACTGCAGCCACAACACCCACCTTACCTGCTAGACAGCAGCATTGAGACTGAAAGTCACTGCAGCCACAACACCCACCTTACCTGCTAGACAGCAGCACTGAGACTGAAAGTCACTGCAGCCACAACACCCACCTTACCTGCTAGACAGCAGCACTGAGACTGAAAGTCACTGCAGCCACAACACCCACCTTACCTGCTAGACAGCAGCATTGAGACTGAAAGTCACTGCAGCCACAACACCCACCTTACCTGCTAGACAGCAGCCTGAGACTGAAAGTCACTGCAGCCACAACACCCACCTTACCTGCTAGACAGCAGCATTGAGACTGAAAGTCACTGCAGCCACAACACCCACCTTACCTGCTAGACAGCAGCGGTGAGACTGAAAGTCACTGCAGCCACAACACCCACCTTACTGCTAGACAGCAGCATT
>WNWK01027391.1:0-26339 GCA_009830355.1 Cherax destructor
GAGGCTCCCTGCCCCTCTCTGTGAGCATTGTCAGGTTCCAGTGTCTGTTCGACATATCCTGTTGGACTGCCCACTCTATCAGCGAGCACGTAGAATTTACCTCCAACGACGTCTTCGCTCTGCGGCCCTTTCTTTACCTTCCCTTCTTGCAGATGGACCCTCCTTTAATCCTGACTCTCTATTGACTTTTTGACAGAAACTGACTTACTACACAAACTCTGAAGATTATAACTCTAGCACCTCCCTCAGTCCCTTCTACCTCGATCTCTTGCTACCCTCCACCCCTGCACTATCCACCGTCATCTTGCACTCCATACCCTACTAATCGTCCATCTCCCCTCTTACAACCCACTCCCTGCATCCTACAATAACCTGCAGCGCTGTATAACCCCTGTGGTTTAGCGCTTCTATTTGATTATAATAATAAATTCACCCTTAAATAATTATTTTTTTTAATAGCTTCTCTTTCGTCTATTACATTATCCCAAGTTTACGAAATATAAGTCAGAACTTGACAGCATATCTCCGATTAAGATCAGAGTAACTCTCAGTAGGTAGAGTTCAAACATAAATACGCTCAGATAACAACCTGTATTGCAGAATGACTTCATATTTGAGATAACGGTTGTCAGAATGTGCCATGTTGGAGGGTGCTAGGTCACAGAATGGCTTTGGTTGGCAATCTCTTAACACAAACCTTGGAAATGACAGAAAAGAAACTTAGACACAACACCAGCTTTACAAACATCTCTCGTACGAACACACAAGCTCTTCCTTGTCCAGATCTTCGTATAAAAATAGAAATTCAAGATGCGCCACCTCACGCCTCAATTTCAAGCAGCCTTCTTTTGGGAAACCTCGCAAGCTTATGTCCCCCACATGCAGACGTCTTAGACATTATCACTCTCTTCTCCTCTGCTGTGAAAAAGAAATGTGATCAGTATTTTAGACCTACGTTCTTCGAAACTTTTGTGAATGTGGAATACGCTTAAAATACAGGTGTTCACGGGCGTCTATATTCTATCCAGGCTTTTATTTTTACAGATATAATACATAAGTATGAAGTATGTATCGGGTCTTTATATTTTCCAGGCCATTATCTAGGTTTATCTTAGACTCCGGCGGCATGTTAATGTAACATTTTACCATTGTCATCTTGCATTAAGTTAATGCCTACGGACATTACTACATAAAGTATTTACAATCATTTATCTTACAGTCCACATCGTATTTCATAGCCCAGTGTCATGGAATGCCCTTTAAGCAAGTGTGTAGCTTTTTCTCCGTGCTTGAAATGAGTAGATTTAACATAACCAAATAACTTGTTTTTACTGAATATTTAGATGTTTCAGAGGTTAGAGGCGTTTTATTTTTTAGACATATTTCAAATTTTATGTGCAATATCTGGATGATTTAAGAAATTAAAAAAAAAATATTACATATCCTAGTTTCATACATATACATAGCAGAAATCATTATTCCATTCTCGCAATGTATCCAGCGTAAGAGCTCCTTCCATGGCATATTCAGATCCTGAATTTGTGTGTGAATACAATTTTATGGAGGGGAGAACACGACAGAGTGTTATCCGTCTCTCTATGGGAATCTGGAGGGTGAGAACAGCAGAATGTGTTCTGAGCTCCCTCTTGATACTGAGAGGACATCAGAGAATGAAAGCTCTCTAAATGAATGGACATAGATCAGCTTCCTCTATGTATTGCAAGGTTACTTATTGGGTTCCTCTGATAAGTGGTAAGTGAACACCAAGGGGAGTCACTTGGCTTCCTCTGGATATTTGGAGGTGTGATCATTTAAAATGCCCTCTCAGCTCCCTTTGATTCCTGACTTACCTTTTAAAGCCTTTTGTGCTGAAATTTAATGCGTGTTTTATGAATATTACCGGCATATTTTATAGGAAAGACCCACGTTGCGAAAGCTTTTATTGCATAAAAGCTTTGCTGAGTGCAACTTTTATCAATCTCTACACAGAGCGAAACGTTGTCCCAATAAAAACGTATCCTACAATGAGGCTTCATTATTATTGCCAGCATTTACACCATATGAATGAATGTTTTTTTTCTAAACTCAAAGACATGACGCATTTTATGTATCATAACATTGCTAGCAGTAATCAGAATTATTCTGCTAGCTCTCCTCTTTCATAATTGCAATATTAGGTGACAAGTGGGAAAAAAAATATACATGAAATACACGATCATTAAATGAGCGAGGTCTGTTGTGGCAACTTCAAACAACAGCAAAAATAATGTTGATTCAAGCGCTTCTTTACTTTCTATTAAGCTCTTTACTGCAACAAAAGCCTATTCCGATTTTAATTTGCCCAATTATTGTTAGTTTTGTCAGTTTTTTCAAAATCCGCAATGACTGATAATTGCGTAATGAAATGAGAATCTGGTTTGAAGTGCCTTGATGAATATTTTTTTCTACTTATATTCATTATGCTGTTGTATAATATTTAAATTTCGAAATTTGTCTTTTTGGATATTTTGAAGGAGAAACTATCACTCAATGTAAAGAATAAAGCCAATAATAATAAAGATAATTTGCTTTTTCTCATTAAACTGTGTCTACTATTATGAATCAAAAAGTGGAAATAATTTTCTCTGTGATAACAGATATACCCAATTTTCTCCTTGTGCCTCCTCACTTTCTACCCTCCCATCTCCTCTCTAAATCCTCCCATCTCCACTCTTCCCCTTCCAAATCTCTTCACTTTATTTCTCTTCACCTTCCCATCTCCTCTCTTCACCCTGGCCACCCTTCCAGTCTCTCCCACATTCATTATTTTCAACGATGCTGCCACTCTGGTTCTTTTGTTGTTCTTATAAACTCTCGTAGGGATTTGTATTCAGTGATGCTTCTTCGTATCTTCTTGGCCGGAGATGATACGTAACGTGTGTTGTATGATTCTCCCTGTTGTATTTTTTGAAGGAGTGACTGTGTTGCTTGTGCATCAAAGACCAGCTGAGTGGTAGTCTCTCTTACTGCAAACCTTTATATACCTTTTTGAAGAGCAATAGGAAATAAAACCTGAACACTTTCATGTGCTTACACATACACTTCATATATTTCATGTGCTTACACACTTCATATATTTCATGTGCTTACACACTTCATATATTTCATGTGCTTACACACTTCATATATTTCATGTGCTTACACACTTCATATATTTCATGTGCTTACACACTTCATATATTTCATGTGCTTACACACTTCATATATTTCATGTGCTTACACACTTCATATATTTCATGTGCTTACACACTTCATATATTTCATGTGCTTACACACTTCATATATTTCATGTGCTTACACACTTCATATATTTCATGTGCTTACACACTTCATATATTTCGTGTGCTTACACATCTTCGTATCGTTCATCTGCTAACACATCTTCGTATCTTTCGTGTGCTTACACACACATTTCTGAAGACGTGTGTGCAAGCACATGAAAGCGATCAGGTTTTATTTACTGTTTTCACTGTTGAATTTTTAAATATTTGCAATCTCGCGTTTTGTTGTGATTTCTTCCATTACATATTATAAACAGGTGATATATTCTGTAGTTATATTAGACATGTATCACTCTCTTAATGGAGGATACATTGATGTTGGTAAAAGGCTATTGTTTCGGGGAATGAGAGTTGTCCTCTCTGCGAAATACGTCATTTCCTCTCATTTAACAGGTGTAGAATTTCTCTCTGATTACAAAAATTACAACAAATACAGCAATATAACACTAGTTCGAATTTCATTTTCCTGAAAATAATTCTTAATGAAATGTGTTCGTGGTGACTTGTGTTATGCCTCTTATATAAACCTTTAATTATGTTTGTTCATTACAAACTGCTCGAGTCCTTTCATGATTTTTTTTTTTTACAGGATTTTTTGCCTTTGTCTCTTCCTTCCAATGCAGTTGCATCCAGCGTGTGTAATCACAAGATTATTCAGCCTTTCGTCACTGCTTGCTTAAGAACTGTGTGTGTGTGTGTGTGTGTGTGTGTGTGTGTGTGTGTGTGTGTGTGAGAGAGAGAGAGAGAGAGAGAGACTGAGAGAGAGACTGTTGCTTCGGGTGTGGTATGCGTCTAAGTCCTAGAACCAGAGGATTTCTTTGTTTCCTGTGTGTGTGCCGTCTTAGAATTTCTAAGAGAGTCTGTAAACCCTGCCCTGTTTTGTGTCTGTTTAGACTCTTGGATGGATGCTTCTTTTATCTCTGGCATATGTCTCCGTTGTTTATCACTTGGTCATGGGACTCTGAGACATCTGTTATTGATCCCTCAGGTCTTGCCTGCCACTTTCCCGTTCTCTCTCCAGGGAGCGTTATGCGCGTAATTTGTTTCTTCTTGTTCCTAGTATCAAATAATATTGAAAAAAAAGACGCAGGTTGTGGAATAAGGTTTCACAGGGTCAACTTTTGCCTTAATTCATAGGCAAGACACAAAATTAAAATTGTTCCAGTAAAGGCTCGTGTTTTAGCCTGTCTTCACCTGTTCGTCACCGAGATATTTGTAATAAATTTAATGCGATTTCTTATGCCTTGTCCTCGTTCGTAAGCTATAGATAATTATGATGCCTTGTTCGCAACGTACGTAAGAACTGTATTTTAGTTTAATCCCTACATTCTTGTTTCTTGATTTTCAATTTTTATCTTCACATTTGAATTGCAAATGTTATAGAGGTCACTAATAGGGAAGAGGGGCGAAGGAGCCCCAAGAGGTCTTAGGAAGAAGTCTTCAGATGATAAGTTAATCTGGAGAGTATGAGGTGTGTGTTAGGCGCATTTTAGAAGATTACCTTCACAGATCCTTTATTAAATTTTTCTCTTCTACCGGGAGCTCCTTGATAGTTGTGAAGTGCTCTTGATCTGAGTAATGGGCGCTGCCTTATCTGTGGATCCAACCTAATTATCTTCCATTCCCTTCCGTTTAAAATTTGTGCTTTTCGAAACTATTACTACTAGTACTATTATTACTGCTGCTATTACTGCTACTATTACTGCTACTATTACTGCTATTATTACTACTATTATAACTATTACTATTATTGTTACTACTATTACTGCTACCACTGCTATTATTACTGCTATTATTACTATTACTACTATTATTATTATTACTATTACTACTATTATTATTACTATTATTATTATTACTACTATTATTACTATTACTACTATTATTACTATTACTACTATTATTGCTATTATTACTGCTATTATTATTACTGCTAATATTATTATTGTTACTATTACTGCTACTACTATTATTGCTACTACTATTACTACTACTATTTCTACCACTACTATTTCTATTACTATTTCTACTATTACTAACTACTACTGATACTAGGTTCTTTATTACGTGACTTGCGGGGACACAACGAGTTGTCCTCAGCTCATTAAGGTGTCTCCATGTATTACCCGGTCACCCTTGGATATCCTTTCTTTATTATATTGTCTTCATTTGTCACCATCTTTCTCTCGTACGTCCTTCACCGACCTCGTTCTTGTCCTCGTCTTCGCCGCCGCTGGACACAAACCCTCGTACTCCGCAGATTGCATCGAACCAGAGACTTGTGTTGTCTCTTAACTTACCTGCGTTATATACACTCACCCAGACAACATCTGACCTAGAATATACATGTACATGTATATATGTGCGCGCGCGCACACAGCCACAGGGGGAAGTTTAATGATGGTTGATTTGCTTCTGTTGTCGTTTGTTTGCGATTATTGCTTATATATATATATATATGTCGTGCCGATTAGGTAAAACTTGCGATTTTGGCTTAAATAGCAACGCTCACCTTGCCATATAAGACAAGTGAAAATTTGTGTATGCAATAATTTCGCCAAAATCATTCTGAACATAACGAAAAAAATATATTTCATTGTGTTTATTATTAAATTAATGTTAACGTATCTAAAATATATTTAGTTGGGTTAGGCTAAATTAAATTGCGCCTGTTGTAATAAGGTTAGGTAGGTTTTCAAAGTTTCTCTTTGTACAAAATTATAAATTCTTACATTAACATAATTGAAAAAAATATATCTTTAAACGTATAAGAGAAAATTTTAGAAAGGACTAAATTTTAGATGAGTTCTTGCTAATTGACCAGTTTTACCTAATCGGCACGACATATATATATATATATATATATATATATATATATATATATAATTTCGTGCCAAATAGGTAAAACTTGCGAATTAGGCTTAGCATTGCTCTTCTTGCCGAATAAGGCAAGCGAAAATTTGTGTATGCAGTAATTTAGCAAAAATCATTCTGAACCGAACGAAAAAAAATATATTTCATTGTTTGTTTATTAAATTATTGTAAACTTATCTAAAATTATTTAGTTGGATTAGGATAAATTAAACTGCGATTGTTATAATAAGATTAGGTAAATTTTCTAAAGTTCTTTTGTTACAAAATTATTATTTTTTACATTAACATAAACGAAAAAAAAATAAACGTATAAGATAATTTTTTTTAGAAAGGACTTAATTTTAAACGAGTTCTTGCTAATTGATCAGTTTTACCTATTCGGCACGACATTATATATATATATATATATATATATATATATATATATATATATATAATATACACAAAACACTAGAGAAGAACTGTAAAAAGAATGCTTCAACGTTATCGTACTTTTAAGAATTCTGTGAAGAGTAACGAAGTTCACATACTTGCATTATTGTTTTTCACTGTCATGTATAATAGGTGATTTACATTTATTGCGTGACGTACGTAAGTTAACGGATAATTAACGACTGTTATTCAGGATAATATGCTTCTCGATATTCCTTCTGTGAAAAATTACAAACAAAGCATTTTGGCAGACACAGTGAATGGGGAAACTTTAATATTTAGTCAATGTGTATTTGAGCCTAGCATAAGCTGCAGTATAACCAAGCGAGTTGGCACTGCAGACCTTAAATTCCACGTCCATTGGAGGGAAAGATAAGCACTGGACCCTGACTTTACCAGAATTGGCTTTAATCCATAGTCGTAAATATCTCTGTAAATGTATAGAATTTAATACAGATATATATTATGTATACAACGAAAGTGTGTGTCGTCTGTATTTCTGTCGGTTGAGAGAATAAATGGTAAAAATATAGAGATAATCAGTTTAGGTAAATACAATTGCATCATTAAAATATTTAGGCTACATTTCGCCCGCTGGGAGCTCAGTGTTATGCCTTACAGTGCTCCCATTAAGTTCTACATAGCCTAAAATATTTTGAGTTCTAGATTCACATTGAGATCTCTATATACAACCTATCAAAGATGTCCCTTACACACACACACACACACACACACACACACGTGTGTGTCGTGTCGAATAGGTAAAACTTGCGATTTTGGCTTAAATAGCAACGCTCTTCTTGCTGAATAAGGCAAGGAAAAATTTGTGTATGCAATAATTTCGCATAAATCATTCTGAACCTAACGAAAAAATACTTCATTGTGTTTGTGTCTTAAAATATATTTAGCTGGATTGGGCTAAATTAAATTGCACTTGTTTTAATAAGGTTAGGTAAGTTTTCTAAGGTTCTTTTGGAACAAAATTATTAATTTTTACATTAACATAAATGAAAAAAAAAATCTTTAAACGTACTATAAGAGAAAATTTTAGGACTTAATTTTAAATGAGTTCTTGCTAATTGACCAGTTTTACCTATTCGGCACGACATATACATAAGTTATGGAGAGAAGGCGAGTTAGGAAGTTGTCAGTTAGAGGAAATATCTTGAGTGCTCAGGGCTGACAAGACAGACAGGTTCATTAGTGCAGTCAAGCCTTCTCTCCCACCACAGCGAGGGTGTGGTGAGGGTTTGGGAGGGTGTGATGAAGGCTATAGTGAGGGGTGTGGCGAGTGCTGTAGTGAGATGTGGTGAGGGGCGTGGTGAGGGCTGTAATGAGGTGTAGTAAGGGGTGTGGTGAGGGCTTTATTGACTGGTGTGGTTAAGGTTATAGTGAGGGCTTTATTGACGGGTGTGGTAAGGTTATAGTGAGGTACATAGCGAAGCATGAGCCAGGGTTCACCTGACTACAATACATCGACCTCAAACACGGAACACTTTAGCAAACTATATTCTGTGATACCCTATATATTACGGCCAACACAGACATAGCCTTCATATAACGGCCAATAAGAGGTCGTTCCATAAATACAGTGGCCAGCAAAAGATCGTAATTGGACATAACGACCAGCAACAGGTCGTTTCAGGTCGTTACCTCACTAATGCTCGAAAAAATTCTTCAGCCGCGACTTGCCTAACGGATTTTCACATTAGTGGGAGGGTGGGTGTGCGTGCGTGTGTGTGCGCGTGTGTGTGTGTGTGTGTGTGCGCGTGTGCGTGTGTGCGTGTGTGTGTGTGCGCGTTTTTGTGTGTGTGTGTGTGTGCGTTTGTGTGTGTGTTACCAGCTGTCAGACTCTTGTTAATAGACACTTCGGTGTGTGTGTGTGTGTGTGTGTGTGTGTGTGTTGTGTACGTGTGCATATGCGTTCGCGTTTGTGTGCGTATATCTACGCATTTGTAAAAACCTATTGGTAGCAAGTGGAACATGTTTATATAGCAACAAATAGGTGGTGTCCAGTCTGCACTTATCAAGAGAAAGCGCCGAATCTGTAGCATCCATACAGCGTCTTACCACGGATAAGAAATAAGTGAAGTATACAGACACAAACTGGGAAAAAGTGGCAACACTTACAGCAGATCACCTGAACAAGAGTACCCTTCAAGAGGGGTGTCTTGGTAATGGTTAAAGGCCCTTGATACAAGAAAATGGACATATCTCTTCTTGGTCAACAGCTCCCAAGGAGCTGTTTGACCCTGCAATCTTTCTCGGTTCTTAATTATAGTCAGAGCAGTGTCTTCATCCTCCCTACATAACAGCCCATGGAACACTAGAAGCTCACAAGGATAATCCAATCATTTGTAGCTGGAAGCGCTTAAATTAAGTTAGTGAATCAAATCGGGAGAATGTCCGGCCCCTTTTGATGGGTGGCTGAGGGAAAAGAGAGAGAGAGAGAGAGAGGAAAGGGGGGGAGGATTTAAAATCAAAGTAGGGAATGGAAAAATAGACATCTAGAAAAAAAACTGGCAGAGAAAAAAAACAGAAAATTGAACCTAAAAGTATGAAAATTTAAAAAAACTCAGATGTCCCGGTGATTAATATACTAATATGAGTAAGACTAGTCAGTGAAAATGTTAAATCCCAAAAACGTCCCGAGAAACGAAAATGATCTAGCAAAATAAAAAAAGTAATGAAGATAAAAGTAACCAGACTAACGGAAAGAAAAAAACAATAAAAAAAATTTAAACAAGGAAAAACAAATATTTCATTGTGTATTTTATTAAATTATTGTAAACTTATCTAAAATATAGTTGGATTAGGCTAAATTAAATTGCGCTTGTTATAATAAGGTTAGGTAAGTTTTCTAAGGTCCTTTTGGTACAAAATTAATTTTTGCATTAGCATAAATGAAAAAAAATTAAGAAAGGACTTAATTTTAAATGAATTTTTGCTAATTGACCAATTTTACCTATTCGGCACGACATATATATATATATATATATATATATATATATATATATATATATATATATATATATAGGTAGTAGGTTGGTAGACAGCAACCACCCAGGGAGGTACTACCATCCTGCCAGGTGACTGTGAAACAGAAACCTGAAACTGTTTTACATGATGGTAGGATTGCTGGTGTCTTTTTCTGTCTCATAAACACGCTGGATAACAGGTATATCTAGCTACTTCTACTTACACTTTAGGTCACACTACACTGGCATACACATGCATATATATACATACACACATCTAGGTTTTCTTCTTTTTCTTAATAGCTCTTGTTCCTTTTATTTTCTCTATTGTCCATGGGGAAGTGGAAAAGAATCTTTCCTCCGTAAGCCATGCGTGTCGTATGAGGCGACTAAGATGCCGGGAGCAATGGGCTAGTAACCCCTTCTCCTGTACAAATCTACTAAAAACGAGAAGAAGAAACTTTATAAAATTGGGGTGTCTGAATGTGCGTGGATGTAGTGCGGATGATAAGAAAGAGATGATTGCCGATGTTATGAATGAAAAGAAGTTGGATGTCCTGGCCTAAGCGAAACAAAGCTGAAGGGGGTAGGCGAGTTTCAGTGGGGAGAAATAAATGGGATTAAGTCAGGAGTATCTGAGAGAGTTAGAGCTAAGGAAGGGGTAGCAATAATGTTGAAGGATCAGTTATGGAAGGAAAAGAGGAATATAAATTGTAAATTCAAGGATTATGTGGATTAAAATAAGGGTCGGATGCGAAAAGTGGGTCATAATAAGCGTGTATGCACCTGGAGAAGAGAGGAGTGTAGAGGAGAGAGAGATTTTGGGAGATGTTAAGCGAATGTATAGGAACTTTTGAACCAAATGAGAGAGTAATTGTGGTAGGGACCTAAATGCTAAAGTGGGAGAAACATGCAGAGAGGGTGTAGTAGGTAAGTTTGGGGTGCCAGGTGTAAATGATAATGGGAGCCCTTTGATTGAACTTTGTATAGAAAGGGTTTAGTTATAGGTAATACATATTTTAAGAAAAAGAGGATAAATAAGTATACAAGATATGATGTAGGGCGTAATGACAGTAGTTTGTTGGACTATGTATTGGTAGATAAAAGACTGTTGAGTAGACTTCAGGATGTACATGTTTATAGAGGGCTACAGATATATCAGATCACTTTTTAGTTATAGCTACAGTGGGAGTAAAAGGTAGATGGGATACAAGGAAAATAGAATCAGTAAGTAAAGAGAGTGAAGGTTTATAAACTAAAAAGGAGGCAGTTAGGGTAAGATATAAACAACTATTGGAGGATAGATGGGCTAGTGAGAGTGTAGGCAATGGGGTCGAAAATGTATGGGGTAGATTTAAAAATGTAGTGTTAGAGTGTTCAGCAGAAGTTTGTGGTTACAGGCGAGTGGGTGCGGGAGGGAAGAGGAGCGATTGGTGGAATGATGATGTAAAGAGAGTAGTAAGGGAGAAAAAGTTAGCATATGAGAGGTTTTACAAAGTAGAAGTGATGCAAGGAGGGAAGAGTATATGGAGAGAAAAAGAGGGGTTTAAAAAGAGTGGTGAAGCAATGTAAAAGAGAGCAGATGAGAGAGTGGGTGAGATGTTATCAGCAAATTTTGTTGAAAATAAGAAAAGTTTTGGAATGAGATTAATAAGTTGAGGAAGCCTAGAGAACAAATGGATTTGACAGTTAAAAATAGGAGAGGAGAGTTATTAAATGGAGAGTTAGAGGTATCGGGAAGATGGAGAGAATATTTTGAGGATTTGTTAAATGTTGATGAAGACAGGAAGCTGTGATTTCGTGTGTAGGGCAAGGAGGAATAACATCTTGTAGGAGTGTGGAAGAGCCAGTTGTGGGTGTAGGGAAGTTCGTGAGGCAGTGGGTAGAATGAAAGGGGTAAGGCAGCTGGGATTGATGGGATAAAGATAGAAATGTTAAAAGCAGGTGGGGATATAATTTTGGAGTGGTTGGTGCTATTATTTAATAAATGTATGGAAGAGGGTAAGGTACCTAGGGATTGGCAGAGAGCGTGTATTGTTCCTTTGTATAAAGGCAAAGGGGACAAAAGAGAGTGCAAAAATTATAGGGGAATAAGTCTGTTGAGTGTACCTGGTAAAGTGTATGGTAGAGTTATTATTGAAAGAATTAAGAGTAAAACAGAAAGCAGGATAGCAGATGAACAAGGGGGCTTTAGGAAAGGTAGGGGTGTGTAGACCAAGTGTTTACAGTGAAACATATAGGTGAACAGTATTTGGATAAGGGTAAAGATGTTTTTGTGGCATTTATGGATTTGGAAAAGGCGTATGATAGGGTAGATAGGGGGCAATGTGGCAGATGTTGCAGGTGTATGGAATAGGAGGAAGGTTACTGAAAGCAGTGAAGAGTTTTTATGAGGATAGTGAGGCTCAGGTTAGAGTGTGTAGGAGGAAGGGGACTATTTCCCAGTAAAAGTGGGCCTTAGACAAGGATGTGTGATGTCACCGTGGTTGTTCAATATATTTATAGATGGGGTTGTAAGAGAAGTGAATGCGAGGGTCTTGGCAAGAGGTGTTGGGCTAAAGATAAAGCAAATACAAAGTGGGAGTTGTCACGTTGCTTTTGCTGATGACACTGTGCTTTGGGAGATTCTGAAGAGAAGCTGCAGAGGTTGGTGGATGAATTTGGTAGGGTGTGTAAAGAAGAAATTGAAAGTGAATATAGGAAAGAGTAAGGTGATGAGGATAACAAAAAGAATAGGTGACGAAAGATTGGATATCAGATTGGAGGGAGAGAGTATGGAGGAGGTGAATGTATTCAGATATTTGGGAGTGGACATGTCGGCGGATGGGTCTATGAAGGATGAGGTGAATCATAGAATTGATGAGGGAAAAGGGTGAGTGGAGCACTTCGGAGTCTGTGGAGACAAAGAACCTTGTCCATGGAAGTAAAGAGGGAATGTAGAAGTATAGTTATACCAACGCTCTTATATGGGTGTGAAGCATGGGTGATGAATGTTGCAACGAGGAGAAGGCTGGAGGCAGTGGAGATGTCATGTCTGAGGTCAATGTGTGGTGTGAATATAATGCAGAGAATTCGGAGTTTGGAAATTAGGAGGAGGTGCGGGATTACCAAAACGATTGTCAGAGAGCTGAGGAGGGGTTGTTGAGGTGGTTTGGACATGTGAGAGAATGGAACGAGACAGAGTGACTTCGAGTGTATAAATCTGTAGTGGAGGGAAGGCGGGGTAGGGGTCGGCCTAGGAAGGTTGGAGGGAGGGGTAAAGGAAGTTTTGTGTGCGAGGGCTTGGATTTCCAGCAAGCATGTGTGAGCGTATTTGATAGGAGTGAATGGAGGCATATGGTTTTAATACTTGACGTGCTGTTGGAGTGTGAGCAAAGTAACATTTATGAAGGGATTCAGGGAAACCGGCAGGCCGGACTTGAGTTCTGGAGATGGGAAGTACAGTGCCGGCACTCTGAAGGAGGGGTGTAAATGTTGCAGTTTTATAACTGTAGTGTAAAGCACCCTTCTGGCAAGACAGTGATGGAGTGAATGATGATGAAAGTTTTCTTTTTCGGGCCACCCTGCCTTGGGGGAATCGGCCGATGTGTTAATAAATAATAAAAATATATATATATATATATATTGTAATTAATGTAAATCAATATTTTAATATATTTTCTCGTACTCTAAGCGAACAATATTGGTTTGTCAATGTCGTTTGCGAGGATTACCGTCTAGGGAGTTTCCTTGATGCCAGTGAGAGGCTCTTCATCCAAGGAGTTGAACCTGTCCTCCCTTTGGACAGAACTTGGGTGCTTTCACGCTGGGGACACTTAACGGGCTCAGCTCTTGTCCAGAAGTTTAGCAAGAATTCTCTATAGAGGACTTTTTTTTTCTGCATGTCGAATTCGATCAAATTTTAATGAAGGAAAGTCAGGATACCATGGTGGAGCAATTCACCAAAAACCCCGCGCCAAGGAGAGAAACGATGACGACGTTTCACTCAATCCGGGACCATTGTCAGGTCCAGGAGGATCCAAGTCTGGGGGAAACGTCGTCATAAGTTTCCTAAGTGCGGGTTATTTGTGAATTATTTTTTTTAAATTTGAATTCAGTTTTTTTAACTTTTTAAAAACATTTCAGGTGTTTCCCACAGGCGAGGCGTGTTATCAATGAGCATAGAGCTCCTGCTGCAGTTCCTGGCAAGGCTCCACTAAGGAACACACCAGCAGCGCCTGCATTACTTCTTGACACGCATTCTCAAATTGGATTTTGAGGCAACTCTCATACTGTTACGTGTGTAAACTGTAATTGGACACCAGTGAGGATTTAGTATCCCCCCTTTATCTTTCACTTTTCACAGTGCATAAATTGGCTTCTCTTTAGAATCAACACTTTATAATATCTGGTTGGATGACTGAAGAGTCTTTAATTATTTAAAATATATTCTGTGTTTTGAGGACTATGGAATATTTCAATTTCAATTACAAAATAATGTATTCACCGTAGGAAAGGAAAACGGGTTATTTCCTTGTCAATATTGAATATTTAAAAGGTTTATTAGCACAGTATTCCATAAACCCTCATTCACCGGAATAGGTCTGCATCTTTATCTGTATTAATGGGGAATACCATAAAGATAATAGGTACTATTTTGGCCTATTGTGAAAATTTCATTCCTAGAAGTGTAAATATTTCTATCAGCTGCTTTTCAGATGCTAAATTTCCCCTTCAGATAAGTTTATTGACACAGTGCCTTTTTACAGTCCCCCAAGGATATCATTCAACTTGCTTTTCACGATTACTTAAGTTATAAAACTTGCAAACAGTGCTTTAGATTGCTGCTGGAGTTACCCCAAATAAAATTTAAATTTATTTTTGTGGTCCCTTTATAGGTAATCACTTTGTTTAAAGATCCAAATGCATCTCCACTGTTTTTAAAAGTAGTATTAGTTCACTTGTTTTAAGTGAAACTTTAGAAATATATCAGTTGTCCCCTAAGTTTTAGAGCTAGAATTTGTGAACGTGGAGGACTTATATATAGAACATTCTAGCCTCTAGTAAAGCCACTTTATTTCTTAGAAATCATAATAATGGGGAAGAAAAATTTTAAAAAATTACAGCTAGGTCACAGAACACATTGTGTTTAAGCATTTTTGAGACATTGTTAGGTAATTTAAATCTGGACTTGATGACAAGGTTATTGCCCTCAACCTTGTTCACCTTAAAATAATTTTTCTCCCATGCCCTGGAGTTATAGTGCACAATTCACTTATATTTTTCCTGCTCGTAAACGCAGGTAGAAGCAAACTTAACCATCTTATGAGAGGTAAGCCTTTTTTTTTAATTATTTTAATCTGTGAATGTAAATCAAAATGAAGTCTGAGCTCAGACTAAAAACCATTGTGGGCACTCAGAACACCCCTAACAACCGGTTCTGGGGGCTGTTGTAACCTCATAGTGCTAATTAGCGTAAGTGGTTCATTTTCTGTGGAAACTGGGGGGGGAGGGAGAATGTAAAGGGTGGTTGCATGACTGGTCGTGGAGAGGGAGGGTAAATTGTTATAGGGTTGGTGTCTGGCTTTGGGGAAGGCGGACAGCGTTTATGAATGCAAGGGAACTTTTATAAGGTATTTTTGAATAGTTCTGAGAACTGGCTATTACGGTTAGGTTAGGTAAGCTTTATCAGGAAACAGGACAAGTGTTTACTGACGTTGGTCTTAATGATATGACCGCTGCAGGAGTTTGTGGTCATCTGGGAAACCTCAGCTGGCTTACCAGTTCACCTCTCAAAAATTATGGTTATGAGGAAGTAGGATGACAAGACAATAAGTTGACTTGGTAGGAACAGCGATTACACATCGTGGGCGAGACTTCCTCCTCACAAAGCCCGTTATATTAACCACAGATATCATGGCATTGTAAAAACAGTCAAATGGGTGGCAGTTGATGGAGCTCTGAACAGTTGAAATATGACTTGTTTTAAATAAGCCACACGGAGAGGGGTCTCAATTTTCAGTTCGCTCGGCAGATTTTTTTTTTTAATATTTTATATTTACAGTTTTTCGTCTTAGTCCAACTAATAAAGGAGCTGCAAACTGCGAAAGTAACAAACTTATTAGGATGGGTTACCCAAGGATATTATACAATCTTCCACTATATTCCAGGCATACATGAGCTATCACACAAGTTCCAGCTTCCACGAGAATGCAGCTTTGCTCCAACACAATGCTGGAAAGTTTGAAGTCATTCCGCCGTAGATAGGGGTTCCTCGTTCCATAAATGGTGGATGTTGCTGACTTAAAGGTGATCCAAGAAACTGGTGGACCTAGCGGACTGACAAGTCCTGAAACGAAAATGTATATTTCACCGAGATCTTTGGCAGTTTTCTGTAATTAAAGACAAAATTTTTGCAGTTTATATGAAGCAAAAATTTTCCAATTCTATTAAAAATACGATAAGTTACGCTCTAAGTATATATAGTTTTTTTTTTTTTTTTAATTTTCTGTAATACAAAATATTCAATATATACCTTTATGGGTGTAAGGCTTGATTAACTCTTAGTAGTTAGACTGTTGGGTTTAGTCCTGACTCTTTCTCTTCTACTTCGGTTCTTCCTCTCACCGGCTATTCTTCTTCTGTCCCCACTTCCCCCTCGCCCCTAGTGGGTCCTTACCTGAGAGTCTGACTGAACTGGCTTGATTTTGATTATAATCAAAATATAAAATTATCCCTTCTCTTCTACTACCTTTTTAATTATAATAATAACAATAACATTATCCCTCGAGATCTTCCATTTTCTGGTTCAATATATAATCCTATTTAATTTTACCCATTATAGCTTTTGAAAAAATGCCATTTTCTATGAAAATATAAGTTCCTCTAATAATGTTAGGAAAATTTTCCCATTTTCTATGAAAATGTTAGTGCCTTCTGTAAATACATTATTTTTCTGTAAAACATTGATAAATAGTTCCCATTTTCTATGAATAAAAATAGTTCCTCCAAATGTTTTCTGTAAATTTCCCATTTTCTCGGGTTAAATTTTTTTTTTTTTTTTTCCTTAAAATATATTCGTTTTCTGTAATGAAAAAATTTCCCCATTTTCGGTGTTTAAAAAATATAATAGCCCCCTACAATTTTTCCATTTTCTGTGGTGCAAAATATCCCATTTTCTATGATTAAAAATATCATAGTTTCTCTTCCAAATATATTCATTTTCTGTAATGTAAAAATTCCCATTTTCTGTGATCAAAAATATAAGTCCCCCTTCAAATTTTTCCATTTTCTGTAATGTAAAATTTCCCATTTTCTGTGATTAAAAATATAATAGTCCCTCTTCAAATTTTTCCATTTTCTGTGATTAAAAATATAATAGTCCCCCTTCAATTTTTTTCCATTTTCTGTGGTGCAAAATATCCCATTTTCTGTGATTATAAATATAATAGTACCCCTTCAAATTTTTCCATTTTCTATGGTGCAAAATATCCCATTTTCTATGATTAAAAATATCATAGCTTCTCTTCAAAATATATTCGTTTTTTTAATGTAAAATTTCCCATTTTCTGTGATTAAAAATATAATAGTCCCCCTTCAATTTTTTCCATTTTCTGTGGTGCAAAATATCCCATTTTCTATGATAAAAAATATCATAGTTTCTCCTCCAAATATATTTGTTTTCTCTAATATAGAAAATGGGAAATTTTACATTATAGAAAACTAATATATTTGGAGGAGAAACTATATTATTTTTAATAATAGAAAATGGATTTTCTTTGCACCACAGAAGATGGAAAAATTTGAAACTATTATATTTTTAATCCCAAAGGCAACACTGATTCCAAAACTATAAACACCTAGGACAAATAAGCATCTCTGTCACTTTTTCATGTTTTATTGTCAAAATACATATAAATATATGACACTTCACATAAAACACGTAGATATTAGTGTAATGTTCAGGGTGAGATTCAACCTCTAAATGTCCTGTGCATGATAAAAACAAACTTGGAGGTTATGAGCTGATGGCGAGGCAGATGAGGCTTTGCTGGGCTCGTCAGTGTTGTACAATAAACAACTACACTACAACTTCATTGTACCTGTGATGTCCACTGGATGTTTAGAACATTTTTTTACAAAACTGTATTGGGTATGTTATTACGCAACCTGCGATAAATAATATGTAAAACACCAGAGGCCAACGTATGTTAGCCACTGGTGTTTTACACCTAATGCTCTAATTTTCACACGTATAAAAGCCACAGGAGTCCAATATACAAGCTACAAACATATGCTGGTACATATTCATTGGAGAACTAAGCCCGAAGGGCTCATACCACGCCTAGAGGAACTGCAGGCATTAAGATATGACCCAAGGAAAGAGAGAGCAGGTTAAAATTCTTAAGATCAAGAACCTAGAACTGGGCTCTGCATTTGCACAATCTCCAGTGGATTTTCCCCCCATTATATATTGGACTCCTGTGGCTTTTTAACATCTAATCTCTGGTTTTACACTACTGATTTCCTGTGGTTTTTAGACTACACTCCGTAAGATTACATTTACAGCTCTCCAGTGGTCTTGTACCAACAATAGTCCAAAGACACTGCACATCATCAGTTACCTTCACTTACAGTTTAATACTTTCAATTATTGTCCTCATCTACCGTCCTCCACACAACTATTATCTATGTTTATATAATACATATGTGCATATATAAATATATATATCATATATGCATTTACATATATCAGCAAGATCAACCTAGGGATGGCTGTGCTACAACACAGCCCAGAACTTGATATAGAAATTTATATGTCTGAAAATGTTCAAGGAATTTCTGTTAATTGCAAGAGTACAGTTCCGATGCAAACCATTCTTATGTGTTTTATATACATTGTTAGCCATTTATATACGATTGAAGCTTGTAATTATATATATATATATATATATATATATATATATATATATATATATATATATATATATATATAATTATTGGTCTTGTATATACATTATGCTTTAATATGGATTTCATACGGAACAAGGAGGCGGTTGTGTTTGTATAATGTACACAAACAGTAAAGCCGCGCCTGATTGGCCGACTGCTGACATGGTTAGTGAACCGTTCGGCCCAGTGGACCAGCTAGCCGAGGAGGGAGTCCAGCCCGGCGGGCTGAATAGGTCAGTGGATCGACGGGTTTAGTGTACCAGCTGCAACGTCGATCTCGAATCCTTGTCCGACTGGGCCAATGAATTTTATGGTGTAATGGGCCACTACTAACTGATCCTTCAACACAAAACATTTAAAAAAAGGGATGCACTATAAAGTTACTTAAATTACACAACACAAAGTAGCTCATGAATTTTTGGGGGCCCCGCCAGTGCTTCCGAGCAGGTAGGCAGAAGGGAGAGGAGAAACGGGAAGAGGAGTAGGTGTAACAGGGCCGAAACTGCCACTGGTAGCGTCATCTGGGGTTAATGTATTCCCCTTTTAAGAGATATGTAATGTTATGGCTGAGTGACTCTAAAAAGGTGCTTTTGGTATGCAAAAACCGGAACGGCCTTTTTAAGGAGAGCGACTTTTCATTTAATCTAGACTTACAGTGTGCAGCCTTCCATACGGATACGACCTGACATACGGCTATGTATTCAAATTGGGTGTCACACGGGGGGTGGCATCTATTTCACTTTTTTTATCTAACAGGAAATACCTGTTGACACAGGTATTAATCAATAACAGTATGTTTGTTTTCGACTTGACACACATGTGTCCGAACACACATTCTCTCGTAAAACCTAACTTTAATAAAAAAAATGACACAAGGCCTCCCATCTGTCATACTTTCCCTAAAAACCAACTATTCACTCGACAAATGTTATCTTCAATCTAATATAAAAATAATTAAATCTTTTATCAACAAACATTATTAAGATGAGATACATAGGGGAATACAAGTCAAGATTAACAAAGGGATTAACATATCAATAAAAATTTTTTTCCTCTTAAAGCTAGCAAACGAGATGTTTTCCCTTTGATAAACTTCAGATTTAAAATCAAATGTCTACCCCTCTCAGTTAAGCATCTTTTCCATGCTCTTTGCTGTGGTTGTGTGGGCGTGGTTGGGAGTGTGGACGTAGTTAAGGATGCAAAAAAAAAATCCAGGAGGGGATAGAACCCGCGATCAGTCTCATAAAACTTCAGGCTCTCTGATCGCGGGTTCTATTCCCGCCCTTATTTTGTTTGCAATCGTGTCATAATGTTTCGTGAGTCATGATGCGAATAAGGGTGTTGGGGGGGGGGGGGGGTAGTGAACTAGAAGGCCCTCTACGCTCCTTTTGAGTACAAGTATGAGCGATCTGCCTAAAACACACTGGCAGCAATTTTTCAAGTCGTGCAGGGGTGCTGACGATAGTCTCTTCAGCAGTCGCAATTTCGTCGTTTACGGCACGCACACTTCAGCTTCCTCACATCCCAGAGCATACTGAGCACGCTCTACCTAGAAATACAGAGCATATTATGGTACATTCACAGGGTACCCCAAAGGGAAAAAATGGTGCATCCCCGGGGAATATGACAGGCCAAATTACAAGGTAATTAATAATACATGTTTTTTTTTGAGCAGCTTAGACTAGGGTTGCTTCTATCTGGGCCAATACATGACTGTGTCCCCCCTCGCCATGCTGTACAAGTTTTATATTGCAAAACTACGATTTTAAATTATATAGATGCCAACCCCCTTTTCTTCATTTTTTTTATGCTTTACGGCAAAAGAATTTTATTTCACTTTTGCAAAACCTTAATTGATTATAATTCGCTGCCACACGTGTGTGTCTTGGTTTAATATATTTATTATACTTTTACCCAGCCTGTGGGTGGCAGTCAAAATATTACAAAAGGTACAAAAAAGGGTTAAGGACCGGGCCGCAAATTTTTTATATCTGATCAAGTTTCATGAACTATGTAGCGCAACAGGTTCCCTTTTTTATAATCCCCCCTGGTGAAAAAGTGTTCGATAGGGTTTAAACCCCATTGATGAACTTTTTGGGGATATAAAGGGGTGTGGGGGAAACAAGGATGGACTGATTTATCAACCTCTACTTGTCTTCCACCAGTGCTAGATTCCTTGTGTGTTCACTCCCATATGTTTTGCGGGGGAATCACAGTCCCTCGTGTGGTTTGGGGGAAGGGAAAAGAGAAAAAAAAAAAGAAGGGAAAAAAGGGAAAGGAAATGCCCCGGGGTCTTTAGATTCAATTCATAAGTTTTATTTAAAATTTATTAATGTAAAGGGGCAAAAAAAAAAAAAAAAAAGGGAAAACCCCCCCAAGCTGTAGTAATGATAATGTCTTTGTTTTGGTTTTTTCCTTTCCCGGAACTTTCGCCGCGCAAATGAAACTAGTTAGGGGAAAAATTAATGGCTTTCCTATCTACGAGATGGTTTTCGATGGTTCAGCCCAGGTCCCGTGCTCCTAGGTTCCAAAATACCTCAGACTCCGATGTAGTTTATAAATTCACTTTTGACCTTATTTCACCTACCTATATTCTGTAAACGTGATGTTCACTCGGGCACGAGAACCGGGTCGTTTACTTTCATCAGCGGTATCTCTTTTCGCTTTCTATCTCCTATCTCACAGAAATGGAAGTTGAAAACACTATCTCCACTGACATGTAAAAAAATATCACAATGTTTTCTCGTTATTATTACATTAATGCGTCGTTATTTACACTATGGTTTTTTTTTCTATTCCGTTAAATTCTGTCGTGGGATTTCACCCCAAAATTATAATCCTATTCCTACGTTTTCAGGGAAAGCTCCCCCGAGGTTTTTCATGTTTCTTCATTACACGTAACACACGAATTTATTCGCTCGACAAAACGAAAAAAAATTTTAATCTGAGATTTCTTTGCAACAAAAAAAGTGGGGAAACCTCTCCTTTTGCAGAAGCCCCAAAAGTTTCAAAATTCGACTAAAAAACGATGTTGAAAAAGCTCATTCTCTCTATCTCATTCTCTTTTTTTTTTTTTTTTTTTTTTTAAACGGGCCAGTTTTTTTTTTTCCTTCGTCTCCTTTTGTACCTCTCGCTTTTATCTCCTGCTCCCATCGCCCCTCCCCCCAAAAGTGCCTCTTCTTCCTCTTATTCCCCCTTGTTCCTCGAATCACAATGATAGAATGTCTCTCTTCCTCAGCTCTACCTCTACTACTGTTTACTCTCCCGGGAGCCCAGGGAACTGAAGTGTTTGTCGGTTCCCAACTAGAATTGAGCTAACAAGTATTTACAAAAAAATTAAGTCATACAAATGTACACAGATTTTTTTCCCTTCAGATTTCCGCATGTTAAATATACAGCTGAAATTTTAATAATTTAAAATATATATATATATATATATATATATATATATATATATATATAACTTTTAGATTTGAAGCATCAGTCAGTATTTGGTCAAACCGGGCCAATTGCCCCGTGGAATCTTTTAAAGACATAGATTTTTCGTTCCTTCTGGGTGAACTTTTACGACTCGAACCCCATTATAAAACGAATATAACAACGAATGAATGAAAATGGTAGAGACGGGCGAAATATTAATTAATAATGCAATCATATAATAGGGTATAAAATAGCTTTACCTGCCGGGTTATTTTTTTAATGAAATTTTTTTTCCCCCTTGATGGGCATATAGTTTTTTTTGTATAATTTTTTTTAAAAAAAAAATATTCAAGCCAGATGAAAATGGTTTAAAATTTTTATACTCCCCCAAAGCGCGGAAAATTTATAAAATAAATATCAATTATTTTTTTTTTAGCCAATTTTGTTATTTATTAACGCCCCTTTTGCAGCGAATGGGAAGATTTGACTCATTTTTTTTATGTACACTGAAATAAAGCTTTTAAAAAAGTCGAAAGTTTTTAAAAAGCTGGGCAATGAAATTTTTTTTTTAAAGAATTTAAGGAGGAATTCTTTTAACGAAACGTTTCCTCGTTATAATATACTTCGCATGTGTCGTTTTTACATTTGTCGACATTTTAAACCTATATGTATACGACGTTTCGCCCACAAATTGGGCTTTCTTGAAACCCCTTTTCCCCCTTTTTTAAATATTTTTTCCTGGCCATCTTCCAAATTTTGATATTTTGCAATGATTTGGGGGACTGCCCAGCGTTTTAAAAGTTGTAATTCAAAGGCGCTTTAAGCAGGGGAAAAAAACCCTTATTTTTTTATTACAGCCCCCACCTGTGACCTCAATGGCAGACAAAATACTGTAATCGGTCAGAGTTTTGTAACTGCCGGGTTATTTAAAAAAAAAGATTTAATCAATATCTCGGTGCGGTTTTTTTCCAGAGAAAAAAGGTGTTTCCCCCTTAAAATACCTTTCAAGATAAACAGAAAACTCGCACATACAATGGGGGAAAAATTTTTACGACGTTTCGGTTGGGGCCCAAAAAGTCGTTATGCTTTTTTTCTCCTATGTGAGGGCTTTTGTGTATTGTTCCAGTCCGATATATAATAAGCGTTTTAACCAAAACAATAAAATTTTATTTCTCCATGACCGCTGGCGTTGATACCGTGCTGGGGAGGTGGTGTTCCTTTTTTCAGGAGGTTAAACATGGGGAAAAAATCAAGGTAAAAATGGGTTTTTTTTCCCCCTTTTTTCAAGCCTGATTACCTTATACGACTCTCAGACGTTTGCCTCCACCCTGAAATTTCCGCTCAGTCTCATCTAATCCTGTACACTCAAAGGTCTACACATAAATATCAATCATAGTTTTGACTGGGACTGACTAGGAACTCGTTCTCCTCGCAGGACAATGACGATGACATGACTAATTTTCGCCTTAAACATCTGTAAAGGATTTTCTTAAACTTAAATTCCATAAAACGTTAGACAGATCATGAGCTTATTGACTTCCATGTAAGGGATATAAAAAAAAAATTGCTGGTGAAACAGCCCGAGATTCGCAGAAATCCCTCCAGGAAAAAAATGAAATGGCATCAACAATGCCTGTGTGGTTCATTGTAACCTGCATTCTCATCTCACGGTCTGGCGATAAGTACATTTTTAGATATAATGAACACGACAATATCAAACGAAGGTGTTTCGAAGCAGCCTTCGTGAATCTCACCAAATCCATATAAAAAACCAGAGTAATGCAACATCAGCAAAACCTGACGCATACATTGTACTGGATCAGCATAAGAAACCGAAAACTCCTTGAACTGACTTCAAAATTAGTCCTGCTCTTTCCTTATAACACCTGACCTCCGTCTCTGCTCACCTTCCCACCACCAGACTCCACCTCCAACCTCCGTCTCTGCTCACCTTCCCACCACCAGACTCCACCTCCAACCTCCGTCTCTGCTCACCTTCCCACCAACAGACTCCACCTCCAACCTCCGTCTCTGCTCACCTTCCCACCACCAGACTCCACCTCCAACCTCCGTCTCTGCTCACCTTCCCTCCAACAGACTCCACCTCCAACTTCCGTCTCTGCTCACCTTCCCACCACCAGACTCCACCTCCAACCTCCATCTCTGCTCACCTTCCCACCACCAGACTCCACCTCCAACCTCCGTCTTGCTCACCTTCCACCAACAGACTCCACCTCCAACCTCCGTGTCTCTCACCTTCCCACCCCAGACTCCACCTCCAACCTCCGTGTCCCGCTCCCTTCCCACCACCAGACTCCACCTCCAACCTCCGTGTCTGCTCACCTTCCCACCACCAGACTCCACCTCCAACCTCCATCTCTGCTCACCTTCCCACCACCAGACTCCACCTCCAACCTCCATCTCTGCTCACCTTCCCACCACCAGACTCCACCTCCAACATTTGCATGCATCATTTACTAATCATCATTTATTAATCATAGTTTATTTTTATCTCCATAGGGAAGTGGAAAAGAATTCTTCCTCTGTAAGCCATGCGTGTCGTAAGAGGCGACTAAAATGCCGGGAGCAAGAGGCTAGTAACCCCTTCTCCTGTATAAATTACTAAATGTAAAAAAAAAACCTCGTTTTTCTTTTTACATTTTTTTCTTTTTACACTTAAATGTACAAAGAAAAACTGGGATGCGGCTGGCGCGTCGAAAAAATATAGTATAATAATATTAATAAGAATAAGAATTATACTAATAATTATTATGATTATTATTATATTCATGAAGAAGTGCTAAAGAAGTAAGAATCATATTGCATCTTTGAGAATTTGAAACTTCTAAATTTTTTTAGGAGAAATTTTCTTCTTATTTACATATGTTTATAAAGCTTCTTTCAATGCTAAGACAACGTTTTATGGACACAACCAAATACAGAATATAAATGTGAGAATATATATGAGTTGTCATATAATAACAACCTTTACTGTTTATTAATAAAGTTTCTTAAAAATAACAGAGTGAAAAAACGAAGCATGAAAGGATCTTCCTTAAAGTTTCATTGAGCTGTGTATATATGATTCCTTGAAAAGCTGTGATAGTTTTTATATAGGATACTTTGGGTAACTTCTTGAGACAAACTTAAACATCATAAACGTGCTATGAAGCACCTTGTTAATATCAAGGAAAAAATAGACTACACCAATACCAAATACAGTGGAATCCTCTCCTATTAAATATGATACCAAAGATATTTGAAATCTTAAATTTGAAATCTATACTTGATAGTTTTGTAGTCCAAAATGTAGTTCATAATCTTTCTAAGTGGCAAAAATATGTTTTATGTTAACAAATATTTTGTTCATAAAAACAACAACTTGAAACGAAGATTTACGTAATTAATACTTAGTAGAAAAATTAAACGTAATTCGATGTTTATTTTAATAATTTCGAGAACTTCTGTTTAGAGCCCATTTAAGCTTTTAAACTCGTATTTAGTTTTAATGAACTTTGAGTTATTATTTAATTATATAAGTTCTTTAATGAAGATTTACATTTATCTCTAAATTTATTTTGCATTATTTGTGTTATTCCATGAGGATAAAGCTTCAAAAATTCTTCTGTTCATTCATTTACCTTCAACTATATACAATGTAAAGAACATTAATGTATTTGTGCCCTGACTACTGTGTTAATTCCTCTTCACAAACAAGAAACAATACAATAGGTTCACCGGTCTGTTGCTATTGACGATTAGAACGTGAAGAACTGGTGTTGGATCACTTGTAGCTGACTTGCTTGATTAACTCGATACGTCATAATTTAGCTCGACTGAGCTTTATGTAGTTCCTTAATCTTATAAGTTCCTTATCTGTTGTTTTCCTTTTACAGTATTTCTGTTTGGAAAATTCATCCTTTTATTACTTGAACAATATTATTCATTGTGAATTCATTAATTTAATCCACTTAGTTTCAAATGTATAATGTCCATGCTGGGTATGTCGTACTCATACTCACTCAGTATCATTCAAATAAAGGTGTAAACTGTTTTTAAAGGTATTCAGAGAATTAGCTTCCTAAACACTACTTAGTAGTTTGTTATGCTCTTCTGCAGCTGTATTGTCAAACTTGTGCTTTCTTTTCTTTAAATTTATTAGTAAATTCGCAGTAAATATGTTCCCACAGATTATATGGCTTTGAGGGAGGTGAATATAAATTTACTGCGAAAGCAGAGAGACAGTTGGGTCACAAATGGTACCGCTGATGGTGACATGAACAGAAAATCAGTCTCCGAATCTTTCCTATTAGAAGCCCCATAGCCCAGAAGTAAAGACCTGAACCTACCAATAGCAGGGCCTTGGTTCGATCCCCATCCGTCT
>WNWK01027392.1:0-26338 GCA_009830355.1 Cherax destructor
GGCAGGAGCTTCATGTCAGGTCCATTCAAAGTTTAGTATTACTGCCTGATCAGTCACATCAGTATAATCAAAGACGAATGACCAAGTACAGTTAAGTTACATTAGGTTATTTTAGGTTGGGTTTGGTGGGTTTCATTGGGCTATGTTATATTTTTTCTGTAACAAAATACTACGTATCTCAAATGTAAAACACCAACTTGATATCGATACAATTCAGACTACTATATATTTAATCATCAAAATCTGCCAAGGAGCAGTCTTCAGTTTTCCCATTGTTTTCTAAAGGCATCTTTCCTTAAGTGTATTAATATTGGTAGAATTACCGAAAATATGTTAAGTAAAGGACACAAATGTAACTAATGTGACATTTTATTGGACAACGTTTCGTCTCCAGGGCTTTGCAGAGCCTTACGGAAGCGGCTTGCGAGCTCCTGGAAGCGAAACTGCACAATAAATGTCACATAGCTACATTGTCCTTTACTGACATCTTTCCTGAAGGGTTATATACAGTGGACTCCCGAGTTACGAGCACCCCGGAAATCGTACAGTTATGTAAGTATAATATTGTAAGTGCTTTTGTAAGTATTTTTGAGGGTCTGAAATGGACTAACCTACTTGACATTATTTCTTAAGGGAGTAAATTCGTTTGGTAATGGCACTTGAGCAGGCTTCTGGAATGAATTTTGCTCGTTACTCGGGGGTCCACTGTACCTTTGTTTTCATAAGGCACTTCTCTTGAAGGTTTATATGCTTTTGTTTTCTAAAGGCACATAACCTTTCAATGGAAGTGCCTTGATATCTAGTCATTTACTTGTATTTCAGTATGTATGGGAAATTTCTTAAACTACAGTATCACGCTTTCATAGTCACTGGTCAGTATAATACAGTGAAAATTAGCCATTAATTTGGAAATAAATTACTGTACAGTGGACCCACTGTTTACGATGGTCTCCAAACTCGCCCTTTTATGTAAGTTTATTTTTGTGAGTGCTTTTGTAAGTGTAGTTTTGGGGGTCTAAAAGGACTAATCTAATTTACATTATTCCTTATAGGAATAAATTCGTTCGGTAATTGCACTTGAACAGCATTCTTGAACGAAAAAATATCGTAAACCGGGGGTCCACTGTATTTACATTTGGGGACTTTAGCCCCTTAGTCCCTTCCCTGGGTGTCTGACTGGTTATGACGATGACGTTCCATGTACTACTATATACTGTGCTATAACACAATTCTTACAAGTCAGTGGTAGTTTGTAATAATGTTGGTAGAATTACCAACAATATGTTAAGTAAAAGGACACAAGTGCAACTAATGGGACATTTTATTGTAGTAACGTTGCCACAATAAAATGTCACATTAGTTGCACTTGTGTCCTTTTACCTAACAGTGGTAGTTTGATTTTGTTCATATAAGACATCGAGGGCAGCAGCACTTATTAAAGAGCTGTAGGCTGGGCATCCCTGCTGTATACTCTTTTATTACCTTCTGTAATTACTTGCTGAACTGTGTGATATTCCTTAATAAATTCTGACTTGTACTACATTTTTTTCCATGCAATACTTATTGCAATATTTATATTTATGTTTCCTGTTGACAAATTTTAATTAATGCAAATAGTGCTAGTCTAACCTATATACTTTAATTAAAACAGTTGTCCCGTATTCAGTATTCCTTTTTATATTGTATATTTCCTAACTCCTTTGTATCTACTGTACATAGTATTCTCATACAAAGTACTACTGCAAATCCTTAACATGTGATACTAACACACGATGCTTTATAATGTACTGTATTGCTGATATTTTTTATAATATATTCCATTTTTTTTACCAGAAAACAAAAGTAGGGAAAGCCAAATATCAGAAGGTAAGAGTTGATAATAATTTTTTTGTTGCGTGAGAAATTGTATTTGCACATTTAATGAGTTTGCATCTTGTACAAAACCTACACTTTTTTCTTCATTGAATTTTCATTACATTAGTGTTTCCAGTGTAGATATAGTATGTAAATTTTTTCTCTCTCTCACACTAATACTTTTCACTTCCTATACTGCTATATTTTTGATAGTTTTTAATAGTTTTCCTTCACTATAATTTTTAATACATGTGGTAGGTACATTTATAGCATGTATGTTTTGTAACAGTGTAATAATTTTTTGTTGGTAACATTATACACATCACTCTCACAAATTGGAGCTGAATTTTTAGATGATATTTCAGTCTGTTTGTGGATCATTATCAAGTCCTGGACCATAATGGTCCAGGACAGATCAAAATATTGTCTGAAGTTTCTTCTAAAAATTTTATATCTTTACTTGGCTTTAATGGCTGACTAGGACTGATAAGGGTATGAGTAACAGGTACATCATTTATTCCTGTCAGTATAAGACTGTATAAATCCTGTCGAGTCAAAACAAGCACTGGAAGCTTTTCACAACATGAAAGTGTAGCTAATAAGGTTTTTCAAGGGTTGACAATTACAGAACTACTTACATACAATGTTATGATAAGCCCTTGATTTAATGGGCTTTGGACATAAGGGAGAAAATCTGCTGGGCCAGTTGTGGTCAATCATTATGATCATGGCTAAACAATTTCATCTCTATCCACCACTTTTGTCATTCCTGGCTACCTGCTTACCTCTTTTAGGCTGTTAAATTGAGGGATTATTGTACAGTTGATTGTCGGTTAACGTGATAGCTACTTAAATGAAAATTATGGGTATTCAGAAATTTGTGTAAAATTAACTAATTTTGTTTAGGTCTTGAAATTGTAAATAATGATGATGTAATTGTAGGTCAATGTAGTGATGTGCATCAGTCAAAAGATCCCACATCCACATCTCTGCTAGCAGATAGAGGTGTCGTATTGTTTGGTTGTTCCACTTGTTGCAACTGTATGGGGGTTTTAAAGGATGGGTTACAGTGATTGAGGTGTGGGGGCTGGGGTGTTTACAGGAGGGGTTAGCCAAATGGGGTTAGAGCAGTTGGGGTGAGATTAAAATAAGAGAGAGGTGAAGGATTCAGTGTAGAAGTGGGTTACTGGGGAGGGGGATTGGGGAACTGCTGGCATGAGAGGTGGAGACTGAACAGTGCAAGGGTGAGGGTAGGAACTGAATGCTGGTTTTGGGAGGTGGAGGCTGGAAGCAACATGACGGTGATGAGGGCATGGGTGGCAGTGTTGGTGGCCCAGTTTGGATGGAAGTGGGTAGTGGTGTGTCGGATGGGTGAATGACTATGTGAGTGTGCTGTTGGTTGTTTGGGTGGTAATGAGGGTGATAGGTAACTAAGTGATTAGGTGTGTGGATGGTGTGTTAGGGTAAAAAATTGAGTAAGGTGTGGGCGTGGGGTCATGGGGAAATGGTGTGGGTGAGGACATGGGGCTGGGCAAGGTGTGGTCTTGAGGTAATGTGGCTCTGGGGGGAATGTTGTAGGTGTAGGCATTTGGCTTGGGGGGGTAATTGTATGGGGGAGTTGTGTGGATGGAGGTTGCTGGTTGGGATAGTGTGGGTGAAGGCCTGTGGCTGTGGGGAGAGTTGTGTGTGTGAAGGTTTCTGAATGTGCAGCTGGGAATAAGTGGAGGCAAGTGGTATGGTAGAGGTGTGTGGTAGAGATAAGGTATTGGACGACGTATGAACAGAGCACTGAGGTGAGGGACGCGTATACATTAAATAAGCCTTTCCTGTAAGACTTGCCTGTACGCTTACTGTGAGTTTAAGGGAAAAGAACCTGACACATGCCACATTTTTCCCAACATGCACTCTGCCATGTAAACCGATTAATGTGTGTTCACTGAAATATATCACAATTTTGCAACTGTGTGAATGTGAAAGTATTAGCAGATTGTGTGTTAACTGATGGTCTACTGTACTTCAGTTAGAATTTCCTTCATAGAAAATTGAGGTTTGTGTGTTAGTGAATACACTATTTAGCACAAACTTAAGGGGTTTCTAATGTAGATAGTGTAATCAAACACTGGTTTCTTATTGCAATACCAGTATCTGTTTTTCTCTGTTTGATATTTATGAAAAATTGGTTTACATACTCTTATACTAATTAACAAAAACTTATTTACTGTCTGTCACACCAATTATAGGAAAATTAATTTTCTAGGGAAAGTTATATGATACCCTCACTAAGCAGGAGAAAACTTAAGACCTGAGCTTCCCAAGCTTATTGTAATCAAGGCAGTTTTAGAAGACATTCTCTTAATATTTCTACATTAACTCATTATTACTCCTTAATGAAGATTTGCAAATCATCTAGGTATTTAATATTATTTGATGAATTATGATTTTTATCTGCTCATTGGAAGTTACAGTATGTTGGTAACACTTTTGTTGCATGACAACCATTTTCTTGTTCCCTAATATAAGTTAATTGATATATTTTTTATGATAAAAAAAAAGTGTGATGAATGTCTTAATCATTTTCAGACAAGTAAAGTGCCAGTTAGGAAGGAATCAGACACTTTTGGCGAGTTGGAAGTGCCAAACAACAAATATTATGGTGCTCAGACAGTTCGCTCTGTTATAAACTTCCCAATTGGTGGAGAAACTGAACGTATGCCAGTTAGTATCCATTTTTGCTTGTTATTCATGTTTAGTATAATTTTTTTTTAACATGTCAGCCGTGTCCCACCGAGGCAGGGTGACCCAAAAAGAAAGAAAATCCCCAAAAAGAAAGAAAATACTTTCATCATCATTCAACTCTTTCACCTCACTCACACATAATCACTGTCTTTGCAGAGGCCCTCAGATCCGACAGTTTAGAAGTCCCTCCAAACTGCCAATATCCTAAGCCCCTCCTTTAAAGTGCAGGCATTGTATTTCCAATTTCCAGGGCTTAAGTCCGGCTAACCAGTTTCCCTGAATCCCTTCACAAAATATTACCCTGCTTATACTCCAACAGCTCATCAGGTCCCAAAAACCATTCATCTCCATTTACTCTTATCTAACACGCTCATGCACGCTTGCTGGAAGTCCAAGCCCCTCTCTCACAAAACCTCCATTACCCCCTCCCTCCAACCTTTTTGAGGACGACCCCTACCCCCGCCTTCCTTCCCCTACAGATTTATACGCTCTCCAAGTCGTTCTACTTTGATCCATTCTCTCTAAATGGCCAAACCACCTCAACAACCTCTCTTCAGCCCTCTGACTAATACTTTCAGTAACTCCACACCTCCTCCTAATTTCCGCACTCCGAATTCTCTGCATAATATTTACACCACACATTGCCCTTAGACAGGACATCTCCACTTCTTCCAGCCGCCTCCTCGCTGCAGCATTTACAACCCAAGCTTCACACCCATATAAGAGTGTTGGTAACACTATACTTTCATACATTCCCTTCTTTGCCTCCACGGATAACGTTTTTTGTCTCCACAAATACCTCAACGCACCATTCACCTTTTTTCCTTCATCAATTCTATGGTTAACCTCATCCTTCATAAACTCATCCACTGACAAGTCAACTCCCAAATATCTGAAAACATTCACTTATTCCATACTCCCTCTCTCCAATGTGATATCTAATTTTCTTATCTAAATCGTTTGATACCCTCATCACCTTACTCTTATCTTTGTTCACTTTCAACTTTCTACCTTTACACACCCTCCCAAATTCGTCCACTAACCTTTGCAACTTTTCTTTAGAATCTCCCATAAACATACATCATACATCAGGGGGATTACCAACAAACCCCTGGCTGTCTTCAAGCAGGCACTGGACAGGCACCTAAAGTCGGTACCTGACCAGCCGGGCTGTGGTTCATACGGTGGACTGCATGCGGCCAGCAGTAACAGCCTGGTTGATCAGGCTCTTATAACATGAGGCCTGGTCACAGACCGGGCCGTAGGGGCGTTGACCCCTGGAAACTCTCTCCAGGTATACTCCAGCACAGTATCATCAGCAAAAAGTAACTGTGTCAACTCCCATTTTGTATTTGATTCCCCATAATTTAATCCCACCCCTCTCCCCAACACCCTAGCATTTACTTCTTTTACAACCCCATCTATAAATATATTAAACAACCATGGTGACATTACACATCCCTGTCTAAGACCTACTTTTACCGGGAAGTAATCTCCCTCTCTTCTACACTCCCTAACCTGAGCCTCACTATCCTCATAAAAACTCTTTACAGCATTTAGTAACTTATTACCTATTCCATACACTTACAACATCTGCCACATTGCTCCCCTATCCACTCTATCATATGCCTTTTCTAAATCCATAAATGCAATGAAAACTTCTCTACCTTTATCTAAATACTGTTCACATATATACTTCAATGTAAATGCTTGATCTACACATCCCCTACTCACTCTGAAGCCTCCTTGCTTTGTCTTTTCTCTAATTCTTTCAATAATAAGATTACTGCACACTTTACCTGGTATGCTCAGTAAACTTATTCCCTAAATTTTTACAATCTCTTTTGTCCCCCTTCCCTTTATATAAAAGAACTATACACGCTCTCTGCCAATCCTTAGGTACCTTCCCCTCTTTCATACATTTATTAAACAAAAATACCAACCACTCCAACACTATATCCCTCCCTGCTTTAAACATTTCTGTCATGATCCCGTCAGTTCCAGCTGCTTTACCCTCTTTCATTCTACGTAATGCCTCACGCACCTCCCCCACACTCGCATCCTGCTCTTCTTCACTCCTAAAAGATGTTATACCTCCCTGGCCAGTGCATGAAATTACTGCCTCCCTTTCTTCATCGACATTTAAAAGTTCCTCAAAATATTTCCGCCATCTACCCAATACCTCCAGCTCCCCATCTACTAACTCCCCTACTCTGTTTTTAACTGACAAATCCATTCGTTCCCTAGGTTTTTAACTTGTTTATCTCACTCCAAATTTTTTTCTTATTTTCACCAAAATTTCTTGACAGTGCCTCTCCCACTCTTTCATCTGCTCTCCTTTTGCACTCTCTCACCACTCTCTTCACCTTTCTTTTATCACACCCTTTACTTCATCATTCCACCAATCACTCCTCTTTCCTCCTGCACCCACCCTCCTATAGCCACAAACTTCTGCCTCACATACTAATACTGCATTTTTAGTATATATTATTATAATTTATATTATTTGCTTTAATTGGACTAATATTCAAGATTTTACTTTAGCTACAAGAATATACAGTACTGTATTGCACTAATATGCAAATTACAAAATGAGAATTCAATATTAATCCTGCATAGTCAAAACTTCCTGTACTAATATAAAGTACCTGGATTAGAGGACCTTCTGGAATAACAGTTATTCATGTTAAAGAAATAACCCCCAGCACAGCTTTTGTTCCCTACCTCATAAATTACTGTACATTATTCATTGCTCTATTTACAAGCCTGTCCAAGTACAGCTAAAAGGATTTTTTTTTACCAAGTAATTTTGCTGATATAATATCTGCATATACGTACAGTAGTATAAAGTGCTAAAATATAGCCACAAGTACCAGTTTACTCTAGTTTGAGTGATAATTTTAGAAATATGTTGGTCTTCATTAAATTTTGTACCTCTTCAAAATACATGATACAGTACTACATCTGCATGCTCCCTGCATATTTAGGCACTAAATATTCAAGTATATTGTTCAGTAGTTCAGTAATAATTAGTGTACATATTCATCAGATCTAATGGTAAAGTAAACTACTGTATAATTGTTTATAAAGTACCTTTCACCACCTGAATTCTATAGCACAGCAATTTCTTGATGGATGTGGCCAAGAACAACCCCATGACCCATGGGGTTGTTCTTGGCCATCTTCAAGCCTTAATACACTATTTTGAAGAGCATAATAAACTTGTAAGTAAAGTAATCATGCAGGATCAGCCTGTAAACCTTGTCTTATGATGCATAGTTTTTTAAAATTCAGTACATACATGTACTACAATTTTGCTTAATTTACCATAATGTCTCAAATAGCATTTTCACTTTAGATAATAAAATTTTTGTGTTCAGAATTTTGGTACATAGTTCTGAGTATATTTTGTATTGCCTATCATTAATCGTATAGTTAATAGGGCTCTGGTGGCTAAAGCTCTCGCTTCACACGGTGAGGGTCTGGGTTTGATTCCCAGCCAGGGTAGAAACATTGGGCGTGTTTCTTTACACCTGTTGTCTATGTTCACCCATCAGTAAAATGGGTACCTAGGTGTTAGTCGACTGGTGTGGGTCACATCCTGAGACACTGACCTAATTTGCCCGAAATGCTCAGCATAACGAGGGGCTTTCTATATACAGTGGTCCCCCGAGTAACGAACACCCCGGAAATCGTACAATTATGTAAGTATAATATTGTAAGTGCTTGTGGAAGTGTATTTTTGGGGGCCTGAAATAGACTAACCTACGTGACATTATTTCTTAAGGGAGTAAATTCGTTCGGTAATGGCACTTGAGCAGGCTTCTGGGATGAAGTTTTTTCATTACTCGGGGGACCACTGTAGTACTAGTATGTCATTGATGTCAGCTAGGCCTGTATACCATGTACATGTACTTGTGGTAAATAAAGATATTATATTATTATGTTATTGTATTCGTAAGATTACAGTACATATACACATGTATGTTGATGATGATACAAGAAATTGAAACATGCAACATATAGTATTTATAATTATTATTATTTAATAACAGTTACCAGTGATCAAGGCCTTTGGAGTATTGAAAAAGGCTGCTGCAGAAGTGAACAAAGAGTATGGTCTTGATGCAACTATTGCTGATGCCATTTGCAAGGCTGCAGATGAAGTAATCAGCGGTGATCTGTATCAAGAGCACTTCCCACTGGTCATCTGGCAAACAGTTAGTCACCCTGTTTACTTATGTATCTGGTTAAATATATTTTGCTCTTTTTAATAATTTTTAAGCTCGAGTTGACAGTTTTCACTAATAAAATGATAGCTCTTATTCAAACTAAAAGTGGATTAAGATCTCCCAATTTATAGAGTTTTTGGTTTAAAGAACTCACCTTATGGGTAAATTGGATAGTTGTAATATTTCGATCAGTACACTTGATCCTTGAACCGATTAAAAATGTCCAGAGCCCCTCTACACATCCATACACAAATACATTTCTTTAGTGCTTTCTACGAAAAATGTAAGCCTATCTTACCTTTCTGTTTAACAAAGTAAAATATTTTGTCTTATTCATAATAAATACGTACTGCATATATGGAATAGATTTCCAGAAGAAACTCTCCAGAGTACTATCATATATACATTTAAAATAGAGAGAGTAAATGGTTTTTCTATAAATTTAACATTAATGAGAGAGAGAATGAGAATGAGAATTTTTATTTCATTGCAAGTTTACATAGAGATTTTGTAATTACAATCATGAACTGAAGTGCAAGGAAAGCCACTAACATGCCATGGCATTAACCCTTTCGGGGTTGGTGCCGTACTAGTACGTTTTACGAGCAGGGGTTGGTGCCGTACTAGTACGCCCAAATTCTAGCAGCCTCAATTTAAGCAGAAAACGTCTGGTAGGCATACATATGAAAGAATGGGTCTGTGTGGTCAGTGTGCGCAGTATAAAAAAATCCTGCACCACACACTGCATAATGAGAAAAAAAAAACTGACCATTTTTTTCGATTAAAACAGCGACTTTGCAGTCGATTTTCGTATGGTATTTATTAATGTATTCTCGTTTTCTTGGTCTCATTTGATAGAATGGAAGATATATTACAGAAATAGAGATGATTTTGATTGGTATGACAATGACAAGTACCTTGAAATTGAGCTCAAAGTAGCAAAAATGTTCGATTTTTGACGATGTTCAAGAGTAAACAAATCACACCATGCATCCAATACACATCAACTGGCGAGTCTTATATTCATGCACAAGTGCTCTGATATTATTTATACCATTTTTACAATGATGCAGTTGTATACATAACAGTAAATCTTCTATTTTTGTGTGAGAATAAAAATTCAAAATGGAAAGCAAAAGTAATGGAACAGGGGCATGGAGACATGGCTAATGAACAGAGAACATGTTATTTTAGTGCCAGAAATGTCTGCCTTGTTTACTCTGGACCCTATTTTGAAATTGGCATCGTTTGAAATTTGTGTGAAATTGGAAAATTGCCATATTTTGACCACTATTTTGGGTAGATGAAATTGGTAAATATGCGGTTTCTTGTACTCAATCGATAGAAGAAATGGAGTTCTAGCGAAATAGCTATAATTTTAGGAGACTGAAACATTGGAATTTGTCAAAAATAGGGCTCGAAGTAAGTGAAATCGGAGATGCGTCAGTGTCATAGATACCGCGAATTTCGCGAAAGCATAATTCCGTTAGTTTTCGATCAAATTTCATAATTTTGGTGGTGTTATGATTGGAAAAAGATTCTCTATCATTTTTCTAAAAAAAATTCGACCCCAGGAACACGTTTCCGAGAAGGCTTGTCGACCCCCAAAGGGTTAAGGGTAGCTTAATCTAATGGCTTATAGACTATGTACTTAATACTAGAGAAATTGATTGAGTTTGTTTTAGTTAAATATTAGATTGTAACTGTATAAATTTGTTCAAATTACAATATGATGATATTACATTGTAACAAGTGTTTAGTAGGATGGTAACATAATAGCAAAAATTGAAATTATCTTATAGGAAAATAACAGTGAGCATTTTTGAAAGTAATTTATAGTATGAGTATTTAGTTTAGGGTGAGTAGGTGGTTTTTGAGAAGAGTCTTAAATTGATTTTCAGACAAGGTTATTTTAGTATTAACTGGTAATGAATTCCAGATTCTGGGGCCCTTTATATGCATAGACTTTTTACATAGGTTGATATGGACACGGGGTATATCAAAAAGTGATCTGTGTCTTGTGTTGTGGTCATGGGTCCTATTAAAGTTGGTGAAGAGAATTTTGAGCGGAGGGTTTATATTAGAGTGTAGAGTTCTATGTATGTAGTAGGCACAAGAATAAGTGTGAATGTTCTTTACGGTGAGTAGTTTTAGGCTTTTGAATATTGGTGGAGTATGCTGTCTAGAGTGGAAATTTGTTATCATTCTAACTGCAGCCTTTTGCTGGGTTATGAGTGGTCTAAGGTGATTTAATGTTGTTGATCTCCATGCACAGATTCCATAGGTGAGATAAGGGTAGATGAGTGAATGATATAGTGCAAGGAGAGCTGATTGAGGCACATAGTAGCGTATCTTTGATAGTATGCTTACTGTCTTTGAGATTTTCTTGGAAATTTGTTGTATGTGTGTTTGGAATTTAAGGCTACTGTTAATGTGGATTCCTAGGAATTTTCCCTCTGTGAGTCTTGTGATGTGTGAACCATTGAGCGTTATGGTAAGTGGAACATTTGTGGCTCTGTTTCCAAACTGTATGAAGTAGGTCTTGTCAGTATTGAGAGTAAGCTTATTAGTCGTCATTCATGTTGATATTTTCTCTAATTCGGCATTATTTCAACTTAGTCATCAATAAATAAACAGCTATTTTGACAAGAAGATTTGATGCTGTTTGGTTTCATTCTGTAAGCAGGTGCCATTTTCTTGTATAGAACTGGCAAAATTTTTTATTATTTGACATTGTTTTGTTTAAGATTATCAGCAACACAGAAGTCACAAAGGTCACAAACTTTAATCCTTATTATAGGGACAAGGTGAATTGTATATACTCAAAAAGTGTGGAGGTGAAATCAGTGGGGACTGAAGTGCCAATTCAGCCACAACTTTCAGTATGTAAAAGTGGCTCCAATTACCATGTTCTTAATATTGTACATCCATGGGTGCCAAAGGTTATCTAGCTTAGCGCTTGTGCAGAGTGTAGTGACGATGCAGCAAAATGTTTCTTTCAACAGATGTGAATCATATTTAATTTAAACATTTTAATATCTATCACTAAATGCAGGAACTATGGAAATCAGTAACTATGATTGTTGTACAATCTTTAACCCTTTCGGGGTCGGTGCCGTACTAGTACGTTTTACGAGCAGGGGTTGGTGCCGTACTAGTACACCCAAATTCTAGAGGCCTCAATTTAAGCAGAAAACGTCTGGTAGGCATACACATGAAAGAATGGGTCTGTGTGGTCAGTGTATGCAGTATAAAAAAAATCCTGCAGTACACACTGCATAATGAGAAAAAAAAAACTGACCGTTTTTTTCGATTAAAACAGCAACTTTGCAGTCGATTTTCGTATGGTATTTATTGATGTATTCTCGTTTTCTTGGTCTCATTTGATAGAATGGAAGATATATTACAGAAATAGAGATAATTTTGATTCGTATGACAATGACAAGTACAGTGGTACCCCGGTTTACGATATTTTTTCATTCCAGAATGCTGTTCAAGTGCCATTACCAAACGAATTTATCTCCTTAAGAAAAGTTGTAAAATAGACTAGTCCTTTTAGACCCCCAAAATTACACTTACAAAAGCATTTAAAAAAATAAACTTACATAAAAGGGTGAGTTTGGGGACCATCGTAAACCGGGGTACCACTGTACCTTGAAATTGATCTCAAAGTAGCGAAAATGTTTGATTTTTGACGATGTTCAAGAGTAAACAAATCACACCATGCGTCCAATACACATCAACTGGCGAATCTTATATTCATGCACAAGTGCTCTGATATTATTTATACCATTTTTACAATGATGCAGTTGTATACATAACAGTAAATCTTCTATTTTTGTGTGAGAATAAAAATTCAAAATGGAAAGCAAAAGTAATGGAACAGGGGCCTGGAGACGTGGCTAATGAACAGAGAACATGTTATTTTAGTGCCAGGAATGTCTGCCTTGTTTACTCTGGACCCTATTTTGAAATTGGCATCGTTTTAAATTTGTGTGAAATTGGAAAATTGCCATTTTCTGACCACTATTTTGGGTAAATGAAATTGGTAAATAGGCGGTTTCTTGTACTCAATCGATAGAAGAAATGGAGTTCTAGCGAAATAGCTATAATTGTAGGAGACTGAAACATTGGAATTTGTCAAAAATAGGGCTCGAAGTGGGTGAAATCGCCGATGCGTCAGTGTCATAGATACCGCGAACTTCGCAAAAGCATAATTCCGTTAGTTTTTGATCAAATTTCATAATTTTGGTGGCATTATGACCGGAAATAAATTCTCTATCATTTCATAAGAAATAATTAATTTTTTTTTTTTTCCAAAAAAATTTCGACCCCAGGAACACGTTTCCAAGAAGGCCTGTCGACCCCCAAAGGGTTCAAGTTTCACATGACTTAATTGCTTTCTATGAAATTATTAAAAAAATGGCATCACTATAGGGGCTTTATGAAAACTACTGTTGTTCAGCAGTAGGTAGTAGGTTGGTAGACAGCAACCGCCCAGGGAGGTACTACCGTACTGCCAACTGAGTGTAAAACGGAAGCCTGTATTTATTTTACATGATGGTAGGATTGCTGGTGTCTTTTTTCTCTCTTTCAAACACGCAAGATTTCAGGTACATCTTGCTACTTCTACTTAAACTTAGGTCACACTACACATGCATGTAGTGTATATATATTTTTTGTATACACACTCATCTGAATTTTCTTTGATTTTATCTTAGTACAGTGGACCCCCGAGTTACGAACTCCCCGGAAATCGTACAATTACGTATGTAAGTATAATATTGTAAGTGCTTTTGTAAGTGTATTTTTGGGGGTCTGAAATGGATTAACCTACTTGACATTATTTCTTAAGGGAGTAAATTCGTTCGGTAATGGCACTTGAGCAGGCTTCTGGAATGAAGTTTGTTCGTTACTCGGGGGTCCACTGTATAGTAGTTCTTGTTCTTATAATAATAATAATAATAATAATAATAATAATATAATAATATTTTTATTTCGATGCATGTTACAAGTGTACATTGTTATTGGTAGTTACAATTATAAAACTGTAATGCAAGGAGAGCCACTGGCATGCCATGGCATTAGGGGCAGCTTATTCTAAAGACTTATTCACTAAGTACTTAATGCTAGAGAAATTGATTGAGTTTATTCTAGTTATGTATTATTTCAAGTTACAATATGATTATACATACTATTTAAAGACAATACTAGAGAAATTCGTTGAGTTTAATCTAGTTGAATATTTTATTTCAAGTTACAATATGTTGATGTTATACTAGTATAATAACAATACTAGAAAAATTTATTGAGTATCTTCTAGTTATATATTTTATTTCAAATTAACAAAATGATGATACTATACTATTTTATGATAAATTAGACACATATGCAACACTTGGGTATCTTTATTGAGGAAACGTTTCGCCACACAGTGGCTTCATCAGTCCATACAAAGGAGAATCTTGAAGAACAGGAGGAGTATGAGGTGGTCAGTCCCTCAATCTTGAGTCGATGTTGTCAGTCCATCAATCTTGAATAGAATACAACATATGAGCGTAGAGGAAGCTTATATACTGTAGACAGGAGAGGTGCAGTAGTTGTAGGAGGTGTCACATTTGTCCAATGTGGAAGTAGGTCGTGCCCAAGGAATAGGCAAGCGAAGAAATCCCTGTATTAAGATACCAAGATGTTGCAGTGTCAGACAGGATGTAAATGAATGGTTCAGAGAACCGACGAGTTGGTAAATTAGATACATATGCAACACTTGGGTATCTTTATTGAGGAAACGTTTCGCCACACAGTGGCTTCATCAGTCCATACAAAGGAGAATCTTGAAGAACAGGAGGAGTATGAGGTGGTCAGTCCCTCAATCTTGAGTCGATGTTGTCAGTCCATCAATCTTGAATAGAATACAACATATGAGCGTAGAGGAAGCTTATATACTGTAGACAGGAGAGGTGCAGTAGTTGTAGGAGGTGTCACATTTGTCCCATGTGGAAGTAGGTCGTGCCCAAGGAATAGGCAAGCGAAGAAATCCCTGTATTAAGATACCAAGATGTTGCAGTGTCAGACAGGATGTAAATGAATGGTTCAGAGAACCGACGAGTTGGTAAATTAGACACATATGCAACACTTGGGTATCTTTATTGAGGAAACGTTTCGCCACACAGTTTTATGTACAGTGGTACCTCGAGTTACGATATTTTTTCATTCGAGAATGCTGTTCAAGTGCCATTACCAAACGAATCTATCCCCATAAGGAATAATGTAAAATAGACTAGTCCTTTTACACCCCCAAAAATATACTTACAAAAGCATTTAAAAAAATAAACTTACATAAAAGGGCGATTTTTGGGACCATCGTAACTCGAGGTACCACTGTATGTAGAAGGCACATGAATAGGTATGAATATTTTTTACAGTGAGTAGTTTTAAAGTTTTGAATATAGGTGGAGTATGCTGTCTAGAGTGGGAATTTGTTATCATCCTGACTGCAGCCTTTTGCTGGGTTATGAGTGGTCTAAGGTGATTTAATGTTGTTGAGCCCCATGCACAGATTCTATAGGTGAGATAAGGGTAGCTAAGAGAATGATATAGTGCAATGAGAGCTGGTTGTGGCACATAATAGCGTATCTTAGATAATATACCTACTGTCTTTGAGATTTTCTTGGAAATTTGTTGTATGTGTGTTTGGAATTTAAGACTACTGTCAAGGTGGATTCCTAGGAATTTTCCCTCTGTGAGTCTTGTGATGGGTGAATCATTGAGAGTTATGTTAAGTGGAACATTTGTACATAGCTTTGTTTCCAAACTGAAAGAAGTAGGTCTTGTCAAATATTGAGAGTAAGCTTATTTGTCTTCATCCATGTTGATATTTTCTGTAATTTGGCATTAACAGTGTTGGCTAGTATGACTGGATTTGGGTGAGAGAAGACATATGTTGTGTCATCTGCAAATAATATGGGTTTGAGTAGTTGTGATGCATTCGGTAGGTCGTTTATGTAAATAAGGAATAGGAGTGGCCCCAGGACACTTCCTTGAGGGACTCCGACTGTAATTTGTTGTGTGGAAGAGTTCTCTCCATTTGTGTACGTACTTTTCCTTTCAAATCCATGGGGAAGTGGAATAAGAATGTTTCCTCCATAAGCCATGCGTGTTGTAAAAGTCAAAACTAAAATGCTGGGAGCAATGGGTTAGTAACCCCTTTTCCCGTATAGCCTACTAAAAAGAAAAAGAAGAAAACCGTCAAAGTGGGATGTTTCAGTGTGCGTGGATAAGAAAGAGATGATTGTGGATGTTATGAATGAAAAGAAGTTGGATGTCCTGGCTCTAAATGAAACAAAGCTGAAGGGGGTAGGAGAGTTTCAATGGGGAGAAATAAATGGGATTAGGTCAGGGATTTCTAATAGAGTTAGAACTAAGGAAGGAGTAGCAATAATGGTGAAGGATAAGTTATGGCAGAAAAAAAAGGAATATGTACAAATTCAAGTATTATTTGGAGTAAAATAAGGGTTGGATGTGAAAAGTGGATTATAGTAAGTGTTTATACACCTGGAGAAGAGAGAAGTGTAGAGGAGAGAGAGAGATTTTGGGAAATGTCAAGTGAGTGTGTGGGGTGTTTTGAACCAAGTGAGAGAGTACTTGTGGTTGGGGATCTCAATGCTAAAGTGGTAAAAATGTTGTACAGGGAGTAGTAGGTAAATTTGGGGTGCTAGGGTAAATGAAAATTGGGAGCCTTTAATTGAACAATGTGTAGAAAGAGGTTTGGTAATAAGTAATACATATTTTATGAAAAAGATGATAAAAAGTATACAAGATATGATATAGCACGTAATGAAAATAATTTGTTAGATTATGTATTGGTGGATTAAAGGCTGATGGGTAGGCTTCAGGATGTACATGTTTATAGAGGGGCAATGGATATATCGGATCATTATCTAGTTGTAGCTACAGTTAGAGTAAGAGGTAGATGGGGCAAAAGGAAAATGGCAACAGTAAGTAAGAGAGAGGTGAAAATTTATAAACTAAGGGACGAAGAAGTTAGGCTGAGATATAAGCAACTATTGGCAGAAAGGTGGGCTAGTGGGGGGTTGAAGAGGGATGGGATAGTTTTAAAAATGCAGTATTAGTATGTGGGACAGAAGTTTGTGGAGGGGAGTGCAGGAGGAAAAAAGGAGTGATTGATGGAATGATGAGGTAAAGGGTTTGATAAAGAGAAAAAGGTAGCTTATGAGAGGTTTTTACAAACCAGAAGTGATATAAGAAGGGCAGAGTATATGGAGAGTAAAAGAAAGGTGAAGAGAGTGGTGAGAGAGTGCAAAAGGAGAGCAAATGATAGAGTGGGAGAGGCACTGTCAAGAAATTTTGCTGAGAATAAGAAAATTTTTTGTAGTGAGATAAACAAGTTAAGAAAGCTGAGTGAATGAATGGATTTGTCAGTTAAAAACAGAGTAGGGGAGTTAGTAGATGGGGAGCTGAAGGTATTGGGTAGATGGCAGGAATATTTTGAGGAACTCTTTAAATGTTGATGAAGAAAGGAGGCAGTAATTTCATGCACTTGCCAGGAGGTATAACATCTTTTAGGAGTGAAGAAGAGCAGGATATGAGTGTGGGGTAGGTGCGTGAGGCATTATGTAGAATGAAAGGGGTAAAGCAGCTGGAACTGACGGGATCATGATGGAAATGTTAAAAGCAGGGGGGATATAGTGTTGGAGTCGTTGGTATTTTTGTTTAATAAATGTATGAAAGAGGGGCAGGTACCTAGGGATTGGCAGAGAGCGTGTATAGTTCCTTTATATAAAGGGAAGGGGGGACAAAAGAGATTGAAAAAATTATTGGGAAATAAGTTTACTGAGTATACCAGGTAAAGTTTATGGTAGGGTTATTATTGAAAAAATTAGAGGTAAGACAGATAGTAGGATTGCAGATGAGCAAGGAGGCTTTAGAGTGGGTAGGGGATGTGTAGATCGTGTTTATATTGAAGCATATATGTGAACAGTATTTAGATAAAGGTAGGGAAGTTTTCATTGTATTTATGGATTTAGAGAAGGCATATGATAGAGTGGATAGGAGAGCAATGTGGCAGATGTTGCAAGTGTATGGAATAGGTAGTAAGTTACAAAATTCTGTAAAGAGTTTTTATGAGGATAGTGAGGCTCAGGTTAGGTGTGTAGGAGAGAGGGAGATTACTTCCCAGTAAAAGTAGGTCTTAGACAGAGATGTGTAATGTCACCATGGTTGTTTAACATTTATAGATGGGGTTGTAAAAAGTACAGTGGTACCCCGGTTTACGATGGTCTCCAAACTCGCCCTTTTATGTAAGTTTATTTTTTTAAATGCTTTTCTAAGTGTATTTTTGGGGGTCTAAAAGGACTAGTCTATTTTACATTATTCCTCATGGGGATAAATTCGTTTGGTAATGGCACTTGAACAGCATTCTGGAACGAAAAAATATCGTTAACCGGGGTACCACTGTAAATGCTATGGTGTTGGAGAGAGGGGTGGGATTAAATTATGGGGAATCAAATACAAAATGGGAGTTGACACAGTTACTTTTTGCTTATGATACTGTGCTTTTGAGGGATTCTAAAGAAAAGTTGCAAATGTTAGTGGACGAATTTGGGAGGGTGTGTAAAGGTAGAAAGTTGAAAGTGAACATAGATAAGAGCAAGGTGATGAGGGTATCAAATGATTTAGATAAAGGAAAATTTGATATCACATTGGAGGGAGGGAGTATGGAAGAAGTGAATGTTTTCAGATATTTGGGAGTTGACTTGTCAGCGGATGGGTTTATGAAGGATGAGGTTAACCATAGAATTGATGAAGTAAAAAAGGTGAGCGGTGTGTTGAGGTATCTGTGGAGACAAAGAACGTTATCCATGGAGGCAAAGAAGGGAATGTACGAGAGTATAGTGGTACCAACACTTATGTGGGTGTGAAGCATGGGCTGTAAATGCTGCAGCGAGGAGGCGGCTGGAGGCAGTGGAGGTGTGGTGTCTAAGGGCAATGTGTGGTGTAAATATTATGCAGAGAATTCGTAGTGTGAAAATTAAGAGGAGGTGTGGAGTTACTAAAAGTATTAGTCAGAGGGCTGAAGAGGGGCTGTTGAGGTGGTTTGGTCATTTAGAGAGGATGGAACAAAGTAGAATGACTCGGAGAGCATATAAATCTGTAGGGAAAGGAAGGCAGGGTAGGGGGTCATCCCCGAAAAGGTTGGAGGGAGGGTTTAAAGGAGGTTTTGTGGGCAAGGGGCTTGGACTTCAAGCAAGCGTGTTAGATAGGAGTGAATGGAGATAAATGGTTTTTGGGACCTGACGAGCTGTTGGCGTGTGACCAGGGTAATATTTTGTGAAGGGATTCAGGGAAACCGGTTAGCTGATCTTGAGTCCTGGGAATGGGAATTACAGTGCCTGCACTTTAAAGGAGGGGTTTGGGATATTAGCAGTTTGGAGGGACGTCTAAGCTGTCGTATCTGAGCGCCTCTGCAAAGACAGTGATTATGTATGAGTGATGGTGAAAGTGTTGAATGATGATGAAAGTTTTTTCTTTTTGTGTTTTTCTTTCTTTTTGGGTCACCCTGCCTCGGTGGGAAACAGCTGATGTGTTAAAAAAAAAATCATAATACTTTTTTTTATGCAAGATTAAGAATTTGATTTTCAAAATGTTTTTTCTTAATGATTCTCTGCCATAAGATAAGAGCTATGTATGTAATTTTTAATTCCTATACATTTGTTTACCTCTTTCTGGGTAAAGATACATATTCTGTGTGAGAGTTTACCTAATGCATAAAATGAAACCTAAATGTTTCCTTTTAGGGTTCTGGAACACAATCCAATATGAATACTAATGAAGTCATTGCTAATCGTGCCATTGAACTCCTTGGGGGAACTTTGGGCTCAAAGACGCCTGTTCACCCCAACGACCACGTTAATAAGAGTCAGGTACGGTCAGTGTTGCTTTTAGTTTAATAAATTTATTTGTACTAAAATTTTGTGATAATCATGTATTAGTAATGTTTAAATAATGTTAAATATTTTGTTGGACTCTGTTAATTCAGTAAATTGCAAAGCAAAAATTACTCAACAGTACTGTATTAAGTTTGTTTTTAGTTTAGAAATATGACAGGATTAAATGAATACTGTTGGGATGTGAGGAAGAAAATTAGATACAAGTAGATGTAAGAAGATAATTGCTGTTGATGTTATAGCAGTCTTGTTAGTAAAGGTATAACAGTGTTTTATTATGAACCTGAGGATATACAAATTCTACTGTGAAGCTCAGGTACAAGTGCTGGTAGCATATTTCCAACAGGCTGTGTAATAGACACAAATGCAACATTTAAGGCAAAACATTACGCAGTTAAATGTCATAGGTTTTGCATTTGTCTTTATTCCAGTGAAGCCTCTGTATTCATGGGGAGTATGTTTCCATAGTCCTCATGATTATGGGAAAAATAATTGAAAGTACTTTGAACTTTGTTGAGTGTGGGAGAATGTTGGCAGTGCATGTATCAGCCATTGACAGTAGTTATTTGCCACCGGTTGTCTTCCTAATGGGCATGGAGACACTAGTAAATATGTATTATGATTTTTCTCCCTCGATCGTAATCACATATGGTTGTAGATAAGACTCAGAATCTAGTTATGAAGCTACTACTCTACAATAAATATCAGAATAACTACTAGTATTTTTATGTTTGTCACTTATTATTGTGTGTTTATGAATATTTTATTAGCATACATCATGTGGTAGGTGATTTATAGATTGAGACAATTTGTACTGTCATCCAGTTTTTGTTTTTTTAGTTTATCATTAATTATTTGTTCTATCCAATAAGGCTAGGACTTTAAGACAGTATTGGTTTGAGCTGTTGGGTGACATTAGAAAGAATAGAGGACCTGGAAAGGAACCTTGTGGGGCAATACTGTCTATTGGTAAAGTAAATGTGATGTTAATAATGTTTACTTATTGGTGCCTGTTACCCTTCCCTTTCTTTTTCTCTCTCTCTCTCTCTCTCTTTTCCCCTTCTGATGCCTTTTTTTTTATTTCACCTTTCTCTTACTCTTAGTTTTCTAACTACCACTGAAAAAATGATCAGACATACTAGTTGTTTCTCTCCAAACTTTAACATCAAAGAGGTTACCTCTCAATGTAACATTCAACCCTATATTCAGATTTAGTATATAAATTAGAAACATTTTCAGGGCAAGTACTAATTCTTGTAGGATGTTGCTGGTGGGCTTTGCCGTTGAGGGTACTTTTCATCACTACATTTTTCTATCACGAAGAAAATCTCTCGCATATTGTAATAGTTGGTAGCAATTTGTCTGTTATTCATTCTAAAATTTGTAGTCATGATTAGTCTTTTGTGGGAACTCTGTCTTTTTTGCAGTCTGCTATAGAATCTCAATTTGTATATTTTTCATTTCTCAAAGTATAAATTATAGAAAAAGAAATCTAATTAATTTAAAAAGTTTGCTTGGTTACAGCAGTGTTCTCATTTGCCTATACAGCAGGTTAGGTTCTAAGCTACAGCTGTAGAGCAAAAATTGCTGTAAAGTGAGAGTTTTTTTTTTTTTTTATCCTCCCCACTTTCAAATGCACATAAAAGCCTGATAACAGGTTTACACTATCATATGTTAAGTGAGCAATAGAGCTAGGCTTAAAAAATGCATATACAGTACACACATTACTTAAAATATTTTCGTACTTAGCTTATAGTGAGTGATGAATATATTTAACCCTTTCAGGGTCCGTGCCGTAGTTCTACGGCTTTGAGTTCAGGGTCCAAACCATAGTTCTACGTCATGAGCTCAGCTCACTCAGATAAGATTTGAGTGGTAAATTTGGGCCTAGATATGAGAGAATACATCTATGTGGTAAGTGTGCACCACATAAAACAAATCCTGCAGCACACAGTGCATAATGAGAGAAAAAAAACTGAAACCATAATTTTCGATTAAAACAGCAACTTTGCAATGTTTTTTTGTATACTTTTATAGTTGTATTTGCGATTTCTTGGTCTCATTTGATAGAATGGAAGATATATTACAGATATAGAGATGATTTTGATTGGTTTTTATACTGGAAATGGCTTGAAACTGAGCTCAAAATAGCGGAAATGTTAAATTTTTGCCGATGTTCAAGAGTAATCAAATGACCTCACACGTCTAATATGTGCCAGCTGGTGGGTCTAATATATATTCACAAATATGGTGATATTATTTGTACAATTATTACAATATTGCATAACAGTAAATCTTCCATTTTTTGGTTTGAACAAAAATTCATTATGTGAATAAAAAATCAAAATGGAATTCATTTGTAAAGACTGAAAACGTAACTAATGAACAGAGGAAATGTTAGTTTAGTGCCAGGAATGCCTGCGTTGTTTATTCTGCACCCTATTTTGAAATTGGAATATTTTGAACTTTGAGTTAAATTGGCTAAATTACCAATTTCCAATCACTTTATTTTGTAGTTGAAACAGTTGACTGGGTGATTTCTTGTGCTCAATCGATAGAATAGAAGTAATACTAGTGAAATAGCTAAGAATTTGGTCGACTGGAATAATGTAATTGGCCTAAAATGGGAGACAAAGTCGGCAAAATCGCTGATGCGTAAATATTGCTGACACATCAAAATTCGCGAGAGCATAATTTCGTCAATTTTCAATCAAATTTCGTACTTTTTCTTTTATTACCTTCAGAAAAAGATTCTCTACCATTTCATAAGAGAAAATAGGAATTTTTTTTTTTTTTTGAAAATTCTTGGACACTGGCACACCCCTTCCAAAAATGGCCTTGGACCCTGAAAGGGTTAATGTAGGTAGGCTGAATAAATGAAGAATGGGTATACAGTGGACCCTGAGTTTCGGTCATAATTCATTCCAGAAGGCTGCTCAAGTGCCATTACCGAATGAATTTACTCCCTTAAGGAATAATGTCAAGTAGGTTAGTCCATTTCAGACCCCCAAAAATACACTTATAAAAGCACTTACAATACATATTACACTTACATAATTGTTCGATTTCCGAGGTGACCGAAACTCGGGGGTCCACTGTTCTTGAAAACCGCTCTATTAGTGAAGCACTGTAAAGCGGGGCCCTGCTGTATTCTTGAGTATATAATTTTTTAAAATTAAGTAAGATTAAGGTTTTCATGGTTAGAGCACATAGTGTGCAAGGATTCATAATCTCACATGCAAATCTTAGCTTACAAAGCTTACATCAATTACTGTTAAGTTTATTTGCTTTCAGAGCTCAAATGATACTTATCCAACTGCAATGCACATCGCAACTGCAGTTGAAATTCATCAAACACTTTTGCCTGGTTTGGAGGCCTTGTATAAAGCTTTAGATGACAAGGCCAAAGAGTATGCTAACATTATCAAGATTGGCCGCACTCATACTCAGGTAAGCGTGTACAGTTAACCTAAGTTGTTCAGGTATTTATATTTTCTTGGTGGACATGCTTTACTTCGTCTACTTTTTATGGAATATTTTCTAAAATATGTACTCAAAACTTTTGAAGTTACATATACAGGGGACCCCCCAGTTTATAAATGCCTGAGTTAAGTATAGCTGCACTCGCAAACAAAGCTTATAAGAAATAGTATTTAAAAAAATAATTGTTAACCTGGAGGTGGGAAGTACTATGCCTGCATGTTGGAGGGGTAGAAATGTTGCAGTTCGGTGAGTCACTTGACTTGTGACATCTTTGTACGTCTGACAAGACAGCTGCTGAATGAATGATAGGGAATGCTTTCATTTTTGGGTCACCCTATGTTGGTGGGAGATGGCCAGTGTGCTTAAAATATATTTATGAACATTCTTGACACAACCATCTTTTGTGCTTTTGTTTTCTATTGGAAAATAATTTCCAAATTGCAGACCAATCAGTCATAAGTTGGAACATCAGAAATGCAACACATTCATTAGGTAGGGAACCCATGTTTATGCTGGTACTGTGTTGTTGTTTGAGTATTTATTTATTAACACATAGGCTGTTTCCCACCAATCTAGGATATTTTTTATTGAATTTAAATTACATTTTGCTATTTTTCCTTGCAGGATGCTACGCCTCTAACCCTTGGCCAAGAATTCAGTGGTTATGCTCAGCAAATAGAGTTTGGTATTGACAGAGTAAAAGCTTGTTTGCCTCGTGTTTACATGTTAGCAGCTGGTGGAACAGCTGTTGGCACAGGACTTAACACTAGGATTGGTTTTGCTGAAAAAATTGCTGCCAAGGTAAATAATGCTCTTGATATTTTTACAAAATGTATATAGTTGTGCTATTTCCCAAGGCTGAACACTTCATTATGTCCTAAATTCACATTACAGATCTCTGAACTTACTGGGCTGCCTTTTGTGACTGCCCCAAATAAATTTGAAGGTCTGGCAGCTCACGATGCTATGGTTGAAGTTTCTGGTGCATTGAATGTGCTGGCATGCTCTATCATGAAGATTGCCAATGACATTAGGTTTCTCGCATCTGGTCCTCGTTGTGGTTTAGGAGAACTCTCACTGCCAGAAAATGAACCCGGCTCTTCCATCATGCCTGGTGAGATATTCCTATGTTTGATACATTACAAGCCCTTTAAGGTGGTGTCTGATGTCAATGAATTACTCTTAATAAAAGGTCTTGGTCCTATCCTTCACTTCACTGAATTGAACCTGATGACTTCCCAAATCCCAAAAAGCGTACGACCCTCACAGTTGTAGCACATTCCCATGAATATAATAATAATGATACTTTTTTAACAAGGCAGCCATCTCCCATTGAGGTAGGAAGACCCAAAAGTAAGAAGAAATATACACTCGTTCACTCACTGTCATGCCAGAAGTGTGCTAACATCACTGTTCAGATGACCTCTGAACTGCAATATCCTCATCCATCCTTTGGAGTGCAGGCACTATACTTCCCACCTCCAGGACTCCAGTTTGGCCAACTGGGTTTCCTGAATCCCTTCATAAATGTTATCTTGCTTGCACTCCAATAGCACATTGTTATAAAAACCATTTGTCTGCACTCAGTCTAATCTAACGCTTGTACACAAGCCTGTTCAATGTTCAGGCCCCTATCACTCAAAGCCTCCTTTACCTCCTTCCAACCCTTCCTGGGACTACCCCTTCTCCTTCCTTCCCCAGATTTATACAACCTTCTAGTCATTCTGTTCTGCTCTGTCCAGTTTAGATGCCCAAGTCACCTCAACAACCCTTGCTCAGACCTCTGAATTACACTTTTGGTAAATTCCCCCTTCCCCTAGGCTGAATGTTTCATTCAGATGATTTGCTTCAGTATATTTATTTGCAACCACCCAGGGAGGTGCTACCATCCTGCCACTTGAGTGTGAAATGGAAACCTGTAATTGTTTTACATGATGGTAGGATTGCTAGTGTCTTTTTTTGTCTTATACACATGCAGGATACCAGGTATATCTTGCTACTTCTGCTTACACTTAGGTCACACTAAACATGCATGTACATGCATTTATATACATACCCATCTGGGTTTTCTACTATTTTCTCAATACTTCTAGTTCTTTATTTCCTCTTATCTCCATGGGGAAGTGGAACAGAATTCTTCCTCCATAAGCCATGGGTGTCATAAGAGGCGGCTAAAATGCCGGGAGCAAGGGGCTAGTAACCCCTTCTCCTATATAAATTACTAAATTTAAAAAGAAAAACTTTCATTTTTCTTTTTAGGTCACTGAAAACACTTCTGGAGCAGAGGCACGGACACTGGCCTCCACTCCAGAACAACAGATATTAGAGCCAACAAATAAAACCCCCCTAAATTCCACCAATATAATGACATTTGTCTTTGCAAACTTACAGGGTCTAAAGCCGTCAAAAAACAACAAAATTCCTTACATCAAGGGACTGCTCACGGAGTCAAATGCAATGTTTGCGGCATTCACAGAGACCCACATAAAGGATCATTATGACAACGAAATATGGATCCCAGGTTATAACCTATTCAGATGCAAAAATACGCTGGACCTCATCTTCACTAACGACGACGATCTGATACGGAATATAACCGTATCAAAGACAATACACTCAGATCACAACATAATAGAGGTACAGACATGTATGCACAGGGCTCCTGACCAGCAAAATGTGATAAGTCAGGAAGGTCTCTTCACAAAATTCAATTTTAATAACAAAAACATACAATCCTAAATGAAAACAATGAAAATGAAACAAGCTGGGAAGATATCCTAAACAACACGGATCCGAACAGTTGCCTAGTAGAAAAAACGAACTCTGTGGTTCTTGAGATCTGCTCAAGACACATTCCCTTAAGAAAAAGAAAGAGAAGATGTAAACTAGAAAGAGACGCTCCCTATACAGACAAAGGCGAAGAGTCACAGAGCTGCTGAGAGGGGCCAATGTATCTGAAATACGTAGAGAGGCACTGGTCAATGAAATTGCAAATATCGAACTTAAACTGAAGGAATCTTACAGGAGACAAGCATCACAGGAAGAACTAAAAGCCATAAAGGAAAT
>WNWK01027393.1:0-26336 GCA_009830355.1 Cherax destructor
AGATCCGTAACTAAGACTACCCCTCAGCCCCCGTAACTAAGATTTCCCTCAGATCCGTAACTAAGACCCCCTCAGATCCGAAAACCAAACTACCCCCCAGATCCGTAACTAAGACTACCCTCAGATCCGTAACTAAGACTACCCCTCAGATCCGTAACTAAGACTACCCCTCAGACCTGTAACTAAGACTATCCCTCATATCCGTAACAAAAAACCCTCGGACACGTAACTAAGACTACCCTCAGAACCGTAACTAAGACTCCCCCCCACACCCGTAACTAAGACTACCCCTCAGACCCGTAACTAAGACTACCCCTCAAACCCGTTACTAAGATTACCCTTTATATCCGTAACAAAGACTCCCCTTGGACCAGTAACAAAGACTACCCCCCCCCTCATGTCAAAAAAAAATTGAATGTAAATGTTTGGGTGTAATTGCCTATTTTATTACCTATTAGCAATGTTCTTTTAAAAATTAAAGATGGGAAAAAATTTTTGCTCTGGTAATGGCCTCACCTCTTATCTTTCCACCAAATGACGGGGAAACAGCTGTTTCTGTTTTTGGACCTCTTTAGATTCCCCTACCACTATATACTAGATCAGATCATTCTACTTCCTTGCCGTTCATATGTTGAAGTTTTTTTTTTGTCCTATGGGGTGGGGGTTTTTTCCAACTGTCATGTCTATCCTCTCTGGTCCCCGGAATATTCTGATTTAATCAAATCTCCTTGTAATTTGCCAGAGACAAAAGGGGATGGTTTTGTTTTTTTTCCCCTTAGAGTTCATAGTTCTCATTTCTGACACCAGTGTTGATTTCCCCTTTTTAGGTGATACAAAAGGGTGTTGCACATATGTGTCATGTGTCTTATTAACACCCCGGTTTTGGAACCGTTATTATGATACAATCCTTTGTATTTACTCTGTATTTTTTTTAGTGAGGGGGTTCATACGGGGGTGCTGAGTACTCGAAAAATGGTGGCATGTATGGGTAGTGTCTCCATCAACCTTTAATCCCCTTTCCCCAAATGCCCTTCTCATTTTTTTCCCGATATTATTATTATTATTCTTGGTTGCAATTGTGGTTGTTGAGAATGTTGGTATTGTTGTGTTTGTGGTTGTTGTTGCTGTGTTTTTGGGGGAAATCAAAACTAAGTGCTAAACTAACAAAGGGCATCTTGGTCACTATACATGCATGCTTTAAATAGTCGGAGCCCCCTTTTTGGTCCCACGACCGAAGGTTTCCCCGGAAAAATGCCCAACTTTTGCATATTGTTTTTTTTTTCCCAGCCCCCTTTGCCGGTCCCTAGCACCCGGGGGGTCCCCGGCCCCCCCTGCCGGTACCTAGCACCCGCCGGTACCTAAAACCCGGGGCCGGTACCTAGCACCCTGCCGGTACCTAGCACCCTGCCGGTACCTAGCACCCTGGCCGGGAATAAGCACCCGCCGGAACCAGCACCCCCGGTACCTAGCACCCTGCCGGTACCTAGCCCCCCTGCCGGTACCTAGCACCCTCCCGGGTACCTACCCCCCAATTTTTTGCAACAAGTGTTGCTTGTGTTATCTTGCTTCTGGATTTTATAGGGGACGGGTTTTCCCGGGAAAACGTTATTCCGGGGTCATTTTTTTTTAAGTGTCGGTGTACTCACCGAGCCGCCATTATCTTGCTATTTTAGGAGAGATTTCCGGCCCTGGTCCCCCTTCACCTTCACGTATTTGGGTTTCTTAGTCTCCGGGGGGGTATTATAGCTATTTTAAATTTTTTACCTAGTTAACTTCCCCACCCTCCTTACCTAGCTTATTTACAACCCCCGTTATGGAAATGCCATATTATCCTTAAGTGCCCAAACCCCTCATTTACCCCCCCATTTTGGGTCGTTTTTATATCAGTTTTATTTTGCTATGTTAATGTTTTTGGGATTTCCCTTTAAACTTTCCCCTTCTCCTCCTCCTTTTTTCCCAAGCTATGTTAGGTTTGGGTACTGTCGTCTCTTCATTGTTCAAGCCTTCACCTCTGTTACTTGTCTATTTGCAAAACTCTGGGCTTTCGAGCTTGTGACTTATTGCGTGGCTCCACAGTGGCGCAACATATTCGAGGACTGAACTAACGTACGTGGGTTTTGGGAAACTTGGAAATGTCCTTGTTTACATTAACAAAAAAGTAATTATCATATTTTCAATTTTCCCATCCGGTGAGAGGTTTGAGGGCCATCCACCAAAGTCAAACAAGCCTGCTGTTGCTTTTTGCATCCCGCGGGGCTACCAGCCATCACAGGCTGGTTGATCTGGCATTTCTAACGAGTGGAGGTAAAAATTTTCCCCCTTTCAACTGGAAATTAGTTAATGGGAAAACGACAATAAGGTTTGAGCCAGACTAAATTTGTTTCATTGTTTTACGAGCCTAAAGACTAATGCGTTGTGTATGCACTTACATTAAGGTATTACAGTTTTTCAGGCATAATCGATTGCACCCAATTCGCAAAAAGGTGACTAAATTTACTCGGGGAATCTCTCTAATTCGCAGAAGATTCTGAAAATAGCATCTGGAAGCCATTCTAACATTGCACTAGGAATTCCTGGCAGGGAGAAAGGCGCCATCTATTCTCACTAACCCGAGTGTGTGATGCCTAAGTTTAATACAGAGGGAGTACTCAATATTTTTCACCCCCGGGGGCATCATTCACCAGGGGCCCCCCCAGAGCAACAACCAACATTCTCACTCTCGTTGTTTGTGGTCGTGTTAGCCTGCTAAACTTTGCACCTCATCTCGTCCAGTAATTTAGTGTTGGGAAAAGGGGGGAGCTGAAGAGCTGGCTCATGCAGTCCAGTGTTTTTCGTAGGGGGATATGGGATTCTTTTCATTTCCCCCATTTCTTTCTTTATCTTCCTTGACAGGTCCTCCGTGTCAACGGATTGATTTAAGAGGGGGCATGATAAGACCCGCCTTGCCCAAGGGGGAGGAGAAGCACGGGGACATTGTATCATGCAAACTTTTTGGGTGTCGTAGCCTGGTAATAGATTAGGGGGCCCCCCCCGGCCAACTACACCCCTGCCGCTGATTAAATGATGCGGTTTATATGCATACGGGGAAAGCGTGGGGGATACAGCTGCCTGCGTAATCCTGCCTTGAGTTTCTTTCAGCGTCGTCCTGGTTAAAATAATGCCGGTGGGAATTCCCAAACGTTGGTACACTGCCTACAGCGGGTTTAGTGGAACAAGTTGCTATTCAGGGGGTTTCCCCCTTCTCATAACTTGGCCACTTTGGCTCTGATGTTGGGAGGAGGTTGGTGTTCGCCACGTTTCGCCCGGGTGAAGCCATTCGTGGCGAAACGTTTCTTGATGCATCCTGAAATATACACAAAATGTCCTTTTTTTCATATTTGTCAGTATCACTGTACCATGTATCTTCACTGCATCACTTCTCCACTGTATCACTGTTCCACTAAAACACTGTATCACTACACCACTAAACCACTGTATCACTGCACCACTAAACCACTGTATCACTACACCACTAAACCACTGTATCACTGTCCCAATAACCCACTGTATCACTGCACCATTAACCCACTGTATCTCTACACCACTAACCCATGTATCACTACACCACTGTACCACTACATGTGTGAGAAGGTGCAGGTTAATCAGCACGAGTGTCAGTAATGAGGTGTCGGATACGAGCCTTAGTGTCGGTACGCAGCCTTAGTGTAATTGCTGGATTTTCTGCTCTAAAAGCCCTTTTTTTATATTCTTCCTCTTTCCACCTTTTAAAGAGGTTAGTAGTTAGATCTAACTAACACTGTTGACAGTGTTAGTTAGAACTGTAATGTAATTAATATACAAGAAGATGACTCTACGAAATTTTCAAAATCTTATTAATGCTTATAATTTCAATTATCACACACAGATATCACTTAGGAGATACGACTAGAGATCATGTAACACTGAACTTATAGTCAAATAAGGGACAAAATAGTCTTAGGATGTGTAATGCTTAACTTAAGAGTACTGGGTTAGAAGACAATATTTAGAGCTATATACGAGGATAAAGTTTTTCTTATCCACTTACACTGTGTGTAAGTGGGTATGAACCCGTACTACAACCTTGTAAGGATTACTGATACCCCACTAGAAACTAGCTAGTAACAATCATGATTTTTAGCCAAATTTCCCTGATCTATCATCTCTATCTCCCTCTCTTCTTCATTATCTCAGCTTGCTCACTTAATGTCTTCTGCATTTGCATATAAAGAGGCCTTTAAAGCTTCTCTTTTTACTTTATACAAATTGCATTTTCCTATTTAATTTCTCCATTAATCCTTCTTGCCTTGCCTGATTTTGTTTAGTTTTTAATTTTTTAAATCCACTAGTTTTCCTGTCTGCAGGTGTGTAAGCACAGATGTGTACAGACAGTTGATCTTCTGACGTATCAACAAATGTACAAATGTACTGATGTGCTATTTTATTTCTACCTAATATATCTAATACGTTAATCTCGCTTCAGAAAGTGATCTATATTAATCTTTTCCCTTCAACTCTGGGACAAAACTCAAAAAACACTACTTTTTACACCATAAAACAGGCCCCGTTTTTTTTTTTTTTCCCAAGATGAGATGACTGACGTCCGTTCTCCTCTGCGTCTTATTTCACATGCAGCTGTACTCACCTATTTGTGGTTGCAGGAGTCGATTCATAGCTCCTGGTCCCGCCTCTTCACTGATTGCTACTAGGTCCTCTCTCCCTGCTCCATGAGCTTTATCAAACCTCGTCTTAAAACTATGTATGGTTCCTGCCTCCACTACGTCACTTTCTAGGCTATTCCACTTCCTGACAACTCTATGACTGAAGAAATACTTCCTAACATCCCTTTGACTCATAGGAGTCTTCAACTTCCCAAATTTTGACCCCTTGTTTCTGTGTCCCCTCTCTGGAACATCTTGTCTCTGTCCACCTTATCTATTCCTCACAGTATTTTTATGTCGTTATCATGTGTTCCCCAACCCTCCCTGTCCTCTAGTGTCGTCAGGCCGATTTCCCTTAACCTTCTTCGTAGGACAATCCCCCTTTGCTCTGGGACTAGTCTTGTTGCAAACCTTTGTGTGTGTGTTGTGTGTGTGTTTGTGTGTGTGTGTGTGTGTGTGTGTGTGTGTGTGTGTGTGTGTGTGTCATCAGCAGTGTCGGTGTCAGGATACATGACTAGACTGCCTCGTCAATTCGTTCATTCCTCTCCTCCGTAACATACATCAGTGTTCAGGTGTCGCGACTGCAGCCCTCCCAGCGCCCACGGTGGGGGAGAGGGGCTTACTGGGTGTCCAGCCTGTGGTGGAACCCGGGGTTGCCTCTGCTGTCACCCATCACAGCACTGGTGTCGGCACGCTGGGTCATGGTGACAACCTGTCGCACTGTTGTAGTGCTCGAAAACACGAAGCAAATTTTCTATTTTTTAGTGAGTGTGAGGCAGCTGATGATACATTGGTAGCCCCGAGTCTGACAGCCACTGCATCTCTCTGTCACCAGCCTGGCATCTGCTGCCTCTACCACCACCAGCTCGGCACCTGCCACCACCACCACCACCACCACCACAAGCGTCTACTCCCCCCACTGACCACCAGCCAGACACCTACTGCCTTACCCGGGCCCCCCTGTTCTTCAAAGACCATGACGCATTGAAATTACCTCCAAGGTATCACCTATTTACTGCTAAGAGAACAGAGACAACAGCCGTAAGAAGAAAAGGCGTCCAACGACTTCCTCGACTTAGCCTCGAACTCTGGTCCCTTTACTGCTAGTCGAAGACGCTGCCACAAAACCCAGAGATAAATAACAGAAGTAACTTTGTATCTTGAGTCAAAACACTTTATTTAAGCAATAAAAAAAAGAACCCGCGAAAACCAAAAGTTGCAGTGTTTTACACTTGTTTTTGACACAACATACACACAGTTCGTGCTTCTAGTTTTTTCGTAAAAGTTTATCACCGAATTTCCGTTTCATTCGCACGGTGGACATCCCCGGCGGACGCTCTCTGTGAAACACTACGTAAAATGACATTAGAACACAGTGTACAAGTTTATTTCAAATATATATATATATATATATATATATATATATACAAACATATTTTATATATATATATATATATATATATATATATATATATATATATATATATATATATATAAAAATAGAAAGAGAGGAGTTTTTAGCTAAAAAGCCCTCACTCCCTTTCTTGGTATTTTTTCTCCTCCACCTTCTACCTCAAGACTTCATCGAACGGGTCCGCTCTCTCCCGACCTGAAAGATGCTTAGTCTTGATGTTGACCCCTCTTCATAATGTCCCTCGGGAAGATGTCTTTAATTTTCTCAGAGAGAAGGCCAATGAAGGGTTCTTCATCTCCTATACCTTGATTTTTTTCTTGATCTTATCCGCCTTTGGGGGACTCAATTTTTTTTTTAAAAGGAAAATTTTATTCTCAAACCTTCGGTGTCGCCATGGGCTCTCCTCTATCTCCTGTTCTTGCTAATCTTTACATAGAATACTTCGAGACTGTTCTTCTTCCCACTATTGATGTACGTCCTTCACTCTGGCCCCCTATGTAGATGACATCTTTGCTCTTCCCTCATGACTCTAGTCTTTTCCCAAAATTTTTTGATGCTCTTAATAATCTTCCCCCTTCCATTAAGTTTAAAGTGATTGGGAATTTAATTCTTTGTTCCCCTTTCCTTGATGTTCATTCCACCGCTCAGTTACAGGTTTTGCCTTTTCCGTGTACAGCAAGCCTTGCACAGTGGCATGTACATTCACTACTTTTCTTATCATGCCTCCTCTGTCAAGAAAAGTTTTTTATCCCCCTCTTTCTCCGTGCCTCCGCATTTGTGACCCTCAGTTCCTTGAAGCAGAAATTTTTACTCTTCTAATTCTTTTTTCCCGCCTTGGCTACCCTTCCCATTTCATAGACTCTGCTTTCCCCGTCCCAAAACGGACTTTCTTCTCTCCAAAACCCCTTTACTCCTGGGAACTCTCCTGTCCTCTCCCTTTCCCCTTTCTCTGGTCTCTCTAATCTCAACAACTCTCCGTTCATTAGACTTTAAAACTTCCCTTTTGAGACTAACACTCTTCGCACTAATCTAGTTCATACCCCCCTCCCTCAATAGATTCTCCTGGTGTCTCTTTTTTCTTGTTCCACCTGTTTTCTTAAACTTTGAAGAAACTGGTGAAAATTTCCGACCCCAATAATGCTCTTTTTGTCATGTCAGAGATCACAGTCACCCTATTGTTTGGGTCTTCGTAAAACTGTCTACCGTACGTCAAACTTTCGTTGCCGTCTGGTTGAATCCTTTATACAAATTTTCCCCTATATGAATCTTAGCCATGGCTTTGTCTCTGTAGATGCTTTCCTCTCCCATTACATTGTTAAATGCTATAAAAATCAAACACCCGTGACTTAACCTGTTTCCCTTTCCCCCTTCTATCTCTTCCAATTTCTTTCTCCTCTGTATTTCTCCTTGTTTTTGTCCTTTATTTTATTTTCAACTTTTTTTTCCCCCTCTTTTCTTGTCCTTACCCTATGCTGGCCGCCACCTGTTTGCAGTGCTCCCTCTCCCAAATTTGACTGACTCCCACTACTACTTCCACTAAATACTACTTCCCCTTGCCCTGTCTACCCCGTTCTATCTTCTTTGTGTTAGTGTCTTTTTAAATGGTCCAAGGACCGAAACGTCGTCTAAACTCCCTCTCTTCTATGTGCGGGTTTGTGTGTTTTTTCCAGTCACGGTATTGTGCCTTTTTTTTTATGTTTTTTTTTTTTTTATATATATATTATATATATATATATATATATATATATATATATATATATATATATATATATATATATATATATATACTCTATTATTATTAATAATAAACTTTTTTTTTAAGTTACACAGGAAAGAGGCTCCCTTTTCTCTTTAAAAATATAAAGCTGATGACCGCCTGTACTCTACACTAAGGGAAAAATGATGATGGTGTCACTGAAATATAAACACGTACATCCGTAAAACTAAATTTTTAATGGGCACCCCGGTAAGACATGCCATTATCCCCAAAAAAATCGTTTATTTTCCTCCCCTTATTTTTTGGGGAATAAATCTCTCGTTGCTAATAGACTCCATAAACTGGTCTCTAATTTTCCCTTAAATAAATATTAGAAAATTTTTAAATCGTGTAACTCCCTTAGCATTTTTATTAGAATAAACTGTCTTTCTAACTCTTCTATACGTGCGATTTTTTTTTAAAAAGCCATTAATAAATCAAAAATTGAATAGTGCCGAAAAAAATATTTTTAGTTGTTTTTAGCCGCATTTCAAAAAAAGCTATGTAGGTAGCTTTATATAAGAGGTTGCCCTCCGTTATTGTATGCAAGTATATGTGGCTCTGTGAGGCCTCATGTATTGGTAAGAGGAAGAGTAATTGATCACAGAGTCTATGAACGTTAATGAACATCAAAACGAGGTTGGTATTCCTCGTTTGCGGATCAGGAAAAAATCAGATGCATTTCCTGGCCACAACTTCTATCCCCCAACTTCCTTATACCTCGTGGTCAGTCCCCGGGTAACAACACTTATCACGGGTATTCGTCAATTAACACGGGTCTTCTTCAAACCACTTAACACGGTCTTCGTCAATTAACACGGGTCTTTCGTCAAACCACTTAACACGGGTCTTCGTCAAACCCCCTTAAACAAATAACACGAGTCATCGTCATTAGACGAGACTTTCCCCGAAGAGTCCTATGGTTGAGAGGCTGCAGGAGAGGCAGTACAGAGGTGTGTTCAGTAGAGGGGGGCCACGGGATCAGTGACCCTGGCACACCCATGCTGGACTCCTCTCGGTGTCAACCTTGCTGGCCGCTCCCGCCAGCAGCCACCGCTGTGCTCTGCGGCTGGTCTGAGCACTTTAATAGAGCCATAATGAGCACCTCAGTAAACTTTACCTTCCCCAGGGAACACAAACAGTAAGTAAATAAGATAGTAATAAGGCGATCGACCAGCCTGGTAGTGGAGTGGGAGGGAGAGGAGCAGTGAGGGGTTAAGAGTGCGGAGTGAGGGGGGCTTAAATTGGGGACGAAAACAAAGATGTGGGAGAGATGGGAAGAGGCAGAGGAAGAAAAGATTGGGAGTAGGAGGGGAACAAGAGCATTGAAAGAGGAAAGAGGGGAAGAGAGAGAGGAAAGGGAAAAAAATTTAAAAAGAAATAGGGAAAGGGGGGTTGAGGAGGGGGGGGGCCAAAGCAAAAAGTTTGTTAAATCTTTCAGAGGTAAGACTAAAACAATGGATGTATATATGTGTGTGTGTGTGTGTGTGTTTTGTGTGTGTGTGTGTGTGTGTGTGTTTTTTTTTTTTTACCATTTTGTCCTAGGCACTTCGATTAGATATAGGCCTGTTGTGTGTGTGTGTGTGTGTTTTAAGGAAACACTTCGAAATGTTTCCCCCCCGCCGGGTTAACCCCGGGACCCCCGTGCGTGAAGAGGCTTTAGCCACCAGACCACCTGTGTGTGTGTGTGTTTTTGTGTGTGTGTGTGTGTGTTTTTTTTTATGTGTTTTATGTGTGTGTGTGTATGTGTATGTGTGTGTGTGTGTGTACTCCCCAAATTGCCACCTAATTGTGGTTGCAGGGCAAACTCAGCTCCTGGCCCCGCCTCTGCACTGCCCGCACGGGTCTCTGCTCTCCTGCTCCGGGCTTTATCTACCTTGTCTTAAAACTATGTAGGGTTCCGCCTCCACTATATCGTTCGCAAACTATTCCATTTCCCTAACTACTCTATGGCTGAAGAATTGCTTCCTAACATCCCTCTGACTCATTTGAGTCTTCACTTCCCGTTGTGTCCCCTTGTTTCTGTGTTTCCTCTGGAACATCCCGTCCCATCTACCTTGTCGATTCCCCCGTATTTTGTATGTCGTTATCATGTCTCCTCTAACCCTTCTGTCCTCCAGTGTTTTTAGTCCTATTTCCCTCAACCTTTCTTCATAAGGCAGTCCCTGAGTTGTGGAACTAGCCTTGTCGCAAACCTTTGCACTTTTTTAATTTTTTGACGTGCTTGACCAGGTGGGTTCCAGACTGGGTGCTGCATACTCTAGTATGGGCCTGACTTTATACGGTATACAGTGTCTTGAACGATTCCTTGTTAAAGGGTACGGAACGCTAATCTTAGGTTGCCATTTCGCCCATATGCTGCCGCGGTTATCTGGTTGATGTGTGCTTCCGGAGACGTGCTTGGTGTTATACTCACCCCAAGGTCTTTCTCCTTTGATTAGGTTTGTAGCCTTTGTCCACCTAGCCTGTACCTGTCAGCGGTCTTCTTTGCCCTTCTCAGATCTTCATGACTTTGCATTTGGTGGGGTTAAATTCGAGAAGCCAGTTGCTAGACCAGATGTCAAGCTTGTCCAGGTCTGTTTGAAGTCCTGCCTGGTCCTCTTCCGATGTGTTTTATGTGTGTGTGTGTTGTGTGTGTGTGTGTGTGTGTGTGTGTGTGGTGTGTGTTTTACGTGAGTCCGTGTACAGTGTGCATGCCACTTTATGTACAAAACACATAAAAAATGCGTACATAAGTTGCGAGAAATTTACATGCGAGAGTTATCTTGTTTAATTAAATAATGCTCTACACACTGTCCTTAAAGTTGTAAACAGTACTTGAAGCTGTAAATTGTCCTTAACGTCGTAAATTGTCCTTAACGCTGTAAATTGTCCTTAACGTTGTAAATTGCCCAGATGTTGGCAAGACATATTAAATATTCCAAGCAATGTTCACCTCGCTGCCATGTTCACCTCGCTGCCATGTTCACCTCGTTGCCATGTTCACCTCGCTGCCATGTTCACCTCCCCGCCATGTTCACCTCGCTGCCATATTCACCTCGTTGCCATGTTCACCTCGCTGCCATGTTCACCTCGTTGCCATGTTCACCTCGTTGCCATGTTCACCTCGCTGCCATGTTCACCTTTTGCCATGTTCACCTCACTCCCATGTTAGGTAAAGGTCACAGTGAAACCCTAATGCAATTTTATTGTGGCAACGTTTAGCTTTCCAGGAGCCTTTGACAAAAGCTCCGGGAGACGAAACGTTGTCACAATAACATGTCATTATCACTTGTGTTTTTACCAAACATACTTAGGCAATCCTACCAACATTACCACCAAGTAAAATGTGGAGAACACAGAAAACACATTACTGTTTTCACGGGAGGAGCGTTAAAACCGGAAGGGTCACAACAGGAATGGAAGACAATCAGAAGAATAACTCTTCCAATTCCTGAGATCAGGAGGTGTTTACCAGCCTTAAGACACGCCCAGAGTGTCGGAAACTCGAGAAATTACCATAAATATTTTAAAAATATGTTCACTATTATTTTTGGGGATAATAAAGTTTGTAAGTGTGTGTGTAAGTGGGTGTAAGTTTTTTTAAGTGGCTGCTGAATTAGTAATCATGTGCTGGAATGCTACTGGAATGTCTGTTGCAAATTTGTGCTGTGTTTACGAACTGGAAATAAAGTATTTATTAAATACATGACATTAAGTACATGACATCTCAGAGTGGAAGTACCTCACAGTAAATATACTGTGAAATATACGCTCTTGTGCAGTTGTCGATGAGTGGAACGAACTCTCGAGTATTATAGAGGCTAAAACGTTGTGTAGTTTAAAAATAGGCTAGATAAATTTTGAGTGGGTGCGGGTGGGTGTGAGTTGGACCTGACTAGCTTGTGCTACTAGGTCAGATGCCGTGCTCCTTCCTTAAGTGAATGTAACCTGACCTGGCTGGGGCGGGACATTGGCTTAAGCCGGTGGGAGACTTGGATCTGCCCCTGCATGGGCCAGTAGGCCTGCTGCAGTGTTCCTTCTTTCTTATGTTCTTATGTTCATGTACAAAGAGATACACACCTCTCACTGTATATATGCTGAGAGATACACATCTCTCGGGGTCTATACGAGAGATACACACCTCTGGAGTTTTATGTATCCTGAAAGATACACAGCCCCTTTTGTGTACATACAGTGAGAGACCACACTACTCTGTGTACATACAGTAAGAGACTCACACTACTCTGTGTACATACAGTGAGAGACTACACTACTGTGTACATACAGTGAGTGACTCTCACTACTCTGTGTACATACAGTGAGACTCTCACTACTTTGTGTACATACAGTGAGAGACTCGCACTACTCTGTGTAAAACAGTGAGAGACTCTCACTACTCTGTGTACATACAGTGAGAGACTCTCACTACGTGTAAAATACAGTGAGAGACTCACACTACTCTGTGTACATCAGTGAGAGACTCACACTACTCTGTGTACATACAGTGACAGCTCCCCACTACTCTGTGACATACAGTGAGAGCCCCACACTATGTGTACATATAATGACACATACACACCCCCACACACACACCTCGGTGAATACATACTGGGGGGGGGAAAAGAGAAAGAGAGAGAGAGGGGAGAGAGGAGAGAGAGAGAGAGAGAGAGAGAGAGAGAGAAGCATCTCACGGTGTAAATACACTAAAGCAACATTGGAAGAACATATAATCAAAACATAAAAGAACACAGCTTGCAGAGACCCAAACAGAGTCACTGACAGGAAAGTCCCACCTGCTGTAAGGTTTTTCTCGTGTGGCATTTACTATGCAAATGTTTGTAAGAAGCATTTGCATTTAAAAAATGTTGCAGTATTTTGTTTAGATATAATAAACTGCAAATGCTGCATTAAAACACACACATACACACACAATTTTGCTAGTACTGCTTATTTATTTCTTGGCTTCACACACACACACACACACACACACACACACACACACACACACACACACACACAAAAAAAGAGTCAAAGGGGCCAGAGCTTACAAACCTCACTCAGGAAAGAAGGATTTTGGGGGTGAGTATAACACCGGGTACATCTGAGGCGCACATCAACCAAATAACTGCTGCAGCATATGGGCGCCTAGAAACCTAAGAACAGCTTTCCGACATCTTAATAAGGAGTCATTCAGAACCCTGTACACTGTGTACGTTAGGCCCATACTGGAGTATGCAGCACCAGTTTGGAACCCTCACCTAGCCAGGGCATGTGAAACTAGAGAAAGTGCAAAGGTTTGCAACAAGACTAGTCCCGGAGCAAAAGGGGGATGTCCTACGAGGGGAGGTTACGGAAAATCGACCTGACGACACTGGAAGACAGGAGAGATAGAGGGGATATGATAACGACATATAAAATACTGAGAGAAACGACAAGTGGACAGAGACAGAATGTTCCAGAGATGGGACACAGCAACAAGGAGTCACAGTTGGAAGTTGAAGACTCAGATGAACCACATTGATTTTAGGAAGTATTTCTTCAGTCACATAGTTGTCAGGAAGTGGAATAGTCTGGGAAGTGATGTAGTGGAGGCAGGATCCATATATAGATTTAAGGAGAGGTATGATAAAGCTCATGGAGCGGGTAGAGTGACCGAGTAGCGGCCAGTGAAGAGGCGGGGCCAGGAGCTGACTGACCCTTGCAGCCACAACTAGGTGAGTACACACATAAGCACACCCCGCACACATACAGCGAAGAGGCAGAGCCAGGAGCTGTGAATCAACCCCTGCAACCACAAATAGTTGAGTACACACACACACTGTGACAACTTTTCGCTGTGCTAACCCGCGGGGCTCTAACCCAGATCAAGCCAGTGCTAAACAATCAAAGCCTTACCACTTCATGAGTTAGATGTCAATCCACTTCTTGAGCTTTATAATATTAGTGAACCTCTATAAAGAGCTTTATCTCTGTCTTTACTAAGCTCCAAATAGAGCGAAACGTTGACAAAATAAGCGATAAATTCTCAGCTGTCTTCCTTTTTCACCCCCCAAATTGCAGATTACTCTTTGTACGACGTTTTGGCTTGGTAGGTTAAGGTGGTTTAAAGTCTATCGACTACCGATGGTCATTAAAGCTGCACGTAACTTGTTCACCACCAGTCAAGAATGTTTTAAATTTTTTAAAAAAGAAGGATTTAAAGTAAGTTCTCTGTGTATATATATACACAGGAAGATGTGTTTGTGTGTATGTGTGAATATCCGTCTCTTCCTTCCTCCCCCCTAATTCCTCAAGGAGGGATTAAAGAAAGCGGGTATCCACACAGAGAGATATGCTTCTCTGTGTGGGTACCCGCCTCTCTCCTTCCTGCCCCTGTCATCGTCTTGCTGAAGAAGACATAAGTGGTAAGAAAGATGAGCGTAAGAAGCCGCTTAAATGAGTAAACGCAGAGAGAGAGAGGACAAGCCACGTTAAGAAAATACCTCCATATTTCACAGCATTATTGAATTTACATGCAATGTACGACCCCCCGTCAGGAATTCTCAACAATAAATGCCGCTGTAAAATAACCACGATATAAACAACAGCCGTGGGGAAGACAGAGACCTGCAGGTCTCGACCGACCTGCTCCTGGCCTACACACACTGCACCTACAGGCCAGACTCGAAATTAAACACGCAGAAACAGACAGCATTTTAAATTGTTTTTTTCGTGAACATGAATACACGAGAGAGAGAGAGAGAGAGAGAGAGAGAGAGAGAGAGAGAGAGAGAGAGAGAGAGAGAGAGAGAGAGAGAGAGAGAGAGAGAGAGAGAGAGAGAGAGAGAGAGAGAGAGAGAGAGAAATTAACAGGGTTACATCTGAGCCTCTTTCTAGTAACCATTCAATTAAGCGGTAAACCCGTGTGGATTATTTAATACAAGAAGTGATGAAGGCTCGACCCTCCGTTGTTTTCTCGCGTCTCTCTATCTTACCTGCTAGGCTGTTGATGCTTCCCTGCAGTAAACATTAGGAATCACAACATGAGAATCAACTCAAGTACATCCCCACAGGTTGTGTCTGGCAGCCCCTAGGCTCCTGTTGCTTATAAGATGAGAGGATCTCCCTTGAGAGTAACAAACAGTGTCAGGAGAACCAGGAACTGAACCAGCGTCCTTGCAATTGCTAGTTCAGACCTGAACCGGCCTGCATATCCTGCATGAATCACCCCCGCTGCGACATGGAGGCGCCCCGGGCACCCCGACCTCCTCCAATAACCCGAAGTGATGCGTGTGTTGGGGAGAGACGGGTGAGAGTGTCTTCCCGGTGAGCATCAGAGAGACAGTCTCTCTCTCTCCCCCCCCCCTTTTTTTTTTCTTTCTCTCTCTCTCTCTCTCTCTCTCTCTCTCTCTCTCTCTCTCTCTCTCAGATGTGAATGGATTCAGTCTGGTAGTGTTTACGACCACCTTGCCATCCGTGACTGACCTCCCTACACTCAGTGCACTACGGGCAGGTCAGACTGACTGCTGGACAACTGTGAGGTGACAGGTACCGCGTCACCCGCGTCCCCCGCTCGCGGTCACATCGCATTTTCCGCCACGGCCGCGACACTTCCGCAGGAACAAATAGACGAAGGTTTGTATTCCCATAAATACCACAAATATGGTCTTGTGTTTCGGTCAGTCATAATACAAATGTGTCCTCTACAACACAGCTAGCAACACCTTCCCGACAAAACTAAGCCTCCGTCAACACTCCAAACTTTAATATCTCCCCAACATTTCAAGACTTTCTTCCCCAACACTCCAACAACACAGTGTCCCCCCACCTCTCCATCAACACCCCCGACGACACTTTGTATCCCTTCAACCCACTCCATCAGTGTCCCCAGAAGCACTGTCTTCCTCAACACTCCCTCAATGCCATCAATAAGCTCCACGAGATGCAACACAGCCAGGGAATTCAACGGGTTTTAGCAACACAGCCAGGAAGTCGAACGTGTGTTGTTTCATATGCAAGGAAAACAAGAATATGCTGCAACAGGCAGGAAAGACAAGGGAGTATTGCAACACAAGCAGGGAAGAGCAGTGTTAACACAAGCAAGAAGAGCAAAGAGTGTTGCAACACTCCTCACTCTTCACTCTCCACCACTGTTCTTCACCCTCCACCACTGTTCTTCACTCTCTACCACTGTTCTTCACCCCTTCACTCACCTTTATACGACTTTACTTCACCCACCTTCACTCGCCTTCACTCACTTCACTCACCTTCACTCACCTTCACCCACCTTCACTCACCCACCTTCATTTTCCTACTTTCTCCTTCACCCCCTTTCCTCTTCCTTTCTTTTTCTCTTCTTATCTTCTTTCCTTGTCTCCCACTCTTCCACTTTCCACTCAGCAATCGTCTTTCTGCTGGTGAACCTTGACAATAAAAATCAATTTATATATATTTTTTATATACATTCCGGCGGCCACGTTATCAGTTTATCGGTGAATCTGGAATTGTTGATAGTCGATTTTTTTTCATAGCAGATTTTTTTATCTCACAGGAATCCACGATCCAAGATTCGATAAATGCCACCACGGCAGCATTGGGCATTTCTGCAGCATTTGCAGATGATGAAAAAGGGCCGCTGTGAAGATGGATATCAAAGTATGATGTCTTATAAAACCCTCTATGCAGCACGGCCATTTTTTTTTTTATAAAGCCCTCTTCGTAGCACGGCCCTTTTTCTTATAACCCTCTCTTGTGCGCCCTTTTTTTTTCCTTAGTATAAGCGTGAGCAGCAATACATCCACGATTGAACGGGGTGTAAAGGCCTTCATGTTGCGTCCATTCAATTTTGGTTGACCTTTTCCACTCGTTTTTTAAAAAAAGGCAAAATATTGAAGGTTACTGCAAGTCACTTCTAATATGTTTTTTTAACATGATTCGGATGTAAAAAATTTTGTTTTTTTTATATGAAAATTAAATTTTGACCATTCAAAAACCCGGGATGCAATTTTTCTTCTTCCTTCAATTTAGAAATTTTTGGTATTGGAGGAGAGGACAGAGGGCAAGCTAAAGGCAAAACCCAATCTTCTTCTTCTTTCCTTCAGAGGAAGCCCTGTTGGGGGTAAATTGACGGGTGGCATCTGGGGGGGGTGGCATATGTGGGGTGGCATCTTTGGGGTGACATCTGTGGGGTGGCATCTGGGGGGTGGCATCTGGGGGTGACATCTGTGGGGGTGGCATCTGTGGGGTGGCATCTTGGGGATGGCATCTGTGGGGATGGCATCTGTGGGGGTGGCATCTGTGGGGGTGGCATCTGGGGGGGTGGCATCTGTGGGGGTGGCATCTGTGGGGTGGCATTTGGGGGATGGCATCTGTGGGGATGGCATCTGTGGGGGTTGCATCTTTTGGGGTGACATCTTGGGGGTGACATCTGGGGGGGTGACATCTTGCCTGCTCTAAATGTACCCCAATTTCTTAAAGGGGACTAGACTTCACCTCTGAAAATCAGTCAGCCGTGTTAAACCACTTTGACACCCCCCTCCCCCCTCCCTCGTCGTAGGACACATGTCTAAAACTTACCACGTGTCCAAGACATTCCCGTCGAAATTCCCCACAGTCCAGGACTTACCCACTCAGCATGCTTTTTTGCCACTGCTCCCAATACGCGACGTTAACACTTCCATTGGGTTCAAGGTCCCATTCAAAACTTTTTTTTATATATATATATATATATATATATATATATATATATATATATATATATATATATATATATATATATATATATATATGTCGTGGGTTGGTAAAACTGGTCAATTAGCAAGAACTCATCTAAAATTAAGTCCTTTCTAAAATTTTCTCTTATACGTTTGAATATTTTTTTCATTTATGTTAATGTAAGAATTTATAATTTTGTACCAAAGAAACTTTGAAAACCTACCTAACCTTATTACAACAAGCGCAATTTAATTTAGCCCAACCCAACTAAATATATTTTTGAATTTAAAATTAATTTAATAATAAACAAACACAATGAAATATATTCTTTTCGTTATGTTAGAAGATTTTGGCAAATTATTGCATAGACAAATTTTCCCTTTTCTTATATAAGGTGAGCGGTTAAATAAAATTTTTAAATATATATATATATATATATATATATATATATATATATATATATATATATATATATATATATATATATATAACACAAACTATGGACGATGGAAATTTTATAAAGATGTTTCTACTTTACCCTGCTTCATCAGGAGCTATTTGGTTAAAAAGTGCAACAGGTAGAGATTGAGGGGGTGACACCCCTGAATCTACCTGTTGCAATCTTTATTTATATATAAAGACTGAAGTTGTAGCCATTTTTGAGGAAGACATAACTAGTTTTTTTTTCTGTCTCTGTCCTCTGTTTTCTGTCTGTCTTCTCTCTCTCTCTCTCTCTCTCTCTCTCTCTCTCTCCTCTCTCTCTCTCTCTCTCTCTCTCTACTTTTTACTTATCCCCTCCCTTGTAATCCACTATTAATTTCTAGCGTGTTTCCTCTTAGTTGTTTTCAATTTTATGTATCTCGGATTACTTTGTGTCTGTCTCATCCTCACCGTCTACACATAATGTGTAGACATTTCATTCTTACCTTAACACACAGTACAGTTGTATCATTCTTACTTTCCAAAAACAGTACAGTTGTATCATTCTTATTTCAACACACAGTACAGTTGTATCATTCTTACCTTCAACACACAGTACAGTTGTATCATTCTTACCTTCAAACACAGTACAGTTGTATCATTCTTACCTTCAACACACAGACAGTTGTATCATTCTTACCTTAAACACAGTACAGTTGTATCATTCTTACCCAAAACAAAAGCTGTATCATTCTTACCTTCAACACACAGTACAGTTGTATCATTCTTACCTTCAACACACAGTACCTGTATATTCTTACCTTCAACACACAGTACAGTTGTATCATTCTTACCTTCAACACACAGTACAGTTGTATTATTCTTACCTTCAACACACAGTACAGCTGTATCATTCTTACCTTCAACACACAGTACGTTGTATCATTCTTACCTTCAACACACAGACAGTTTTATCATTCTTACCTTCAACACACAGTACAGTTGTATCATTCTTACCTTCAACACACAGTAAATTGTATCATTCTTACCTTCAATACAGTGGAAATTTATCTTCTTAACTTTTATACGCATACAACACACACAATACACACAGTACAAATGTTCATTCACCCATCCCCACTACTCACAGTACAATGGCACAGTACACAGTATAGCACACACAGTACAACACACACTACTCACAGTCAGCACGTACAGAACTCACAGACACACTGTATAAAACACACACACAGTACAAACACCGTACAACACACACAGTACAAACACACAGTACTCACAGTACAACAGGCACAGCTCACAGTAAAACAGTATAGCACACACAGCACACAGTACTCACAGTACAAACACTCTCACATACAACACACAGTACTCACAGTACACACTGTACAACACACACACTACTCACAGTACAATACACACAGTACTCACATTACACACTGTACAACACACACACAGTACTCCATACAACACACACAGTACTCACAGTACAACACACACAGTACTCACAGTACCCCTGTACAACACACACACAAAAGTACAACACAAAAGTATTCACAGACAATACGCAAGTACCCCAAGACACACTGACAACACACACAGCACAACACAGTACAACACACACAGTACCCCAAGTACAATACGCACAGTACCACAGTACACACTGTCAACACACACAGCACAACACAGTACAACACACACAGTCCCCAAAAACACAAAAGTACTACAGAAAACCTTACAACAAAAACACACAGTACTCACAGTACAATACACACAGTACTCACAAAAATGTACAACACACACAGTACAACACACACAGTACCCCAAGTACAACACACACAGTACTACAGTACCCCCTTACAACACACACACACAGTACAACACACAGTACTACAGTACAATCCCACAGTACTCACAGTACACACTGTACAACACACACACAGCACAACACACACAGTACTCACAGTACAACACACACAGTACTCACAGTACAACACACACAGTACTCAAAATAAAAACCACACAGTACTCACAGTACACACTGTACAACACACACACACAGTACAACACACACACATACTCACAGTACAATACACACAGTACTAAATTACCCCTGTCAAACACACAGTACAACACACACAGTACCCAGTACAACACACACATACTCACAGTACAATACGCACATACTCAGTACACACTGTACAACAAAAAGTACAACACACACAGTACTACAGTACAATACGCACAGTACTCGTACACACTGTACAACACACAAAAGCACAACACAAAAGTACTCACAGTACAACACCCGACTCACAGTACAACACACACAGTACTCACAGTACCCCTGTACAACACACACAGTACAACACAAAAAGTACTCACATACAATACACACAGTACTAAATTACACACTGTACAACACACACAGTACAACACACACATACCCCCAATACAACACACACAGTACTACAGTACACACTGTACAACACACAAAAAGTACAACACACAGTACTCACAGTCAACACACACAGTACTCACAGTACAACACACACAGTACTCACGTACAACACAGTACTCACAGTACAACACACACAGTACTCACAGTACAACACACACAGTACTCACAGTACAACACACACAGTATTCACAGTACACACTGTACAACACACAAAAAGTACAACCCCCGTACTCCAGTACAATCCCACGTACTCACAGTACACACTGTCAACACACACACAGCAAAACCCGTGACAACTTTTCCCTTTGTATTTAAGTCACGTGAAATCACTTACGCAATCTTGCCTTCACTGGCAAGGAGTTAACATTCACCCTCCGGGAAGTCCTTCACAAGTCCTGCAGAAGTCCCCACGAATTCTAGAGTTTTACACAAGTCCCGTGTAGAACTACAAAGTCCCACACGAGTCGTGGGGGGAGTTTAACACTCAACTTTCCTTAGACAGATCTACATCGTTCTATATACGCACAGGAGCCCTAAAAGAGTCCTACATAGTCTTACAGGAGCCCTGAACATCTTCACCTTCATACATGCGGAAGGCTCAACCCCCCCCCCCCTTTTTCCCTCCCTCTCTCTCTCTCTCTCTCTCTCTCCCTCCCTCCCCCCCCCCCCCCCCCCCCCCCCCCCCCCCCCCATTATCAAAATTATTCCCTTTTTCTGCGAGTCCTCACATATTTCCCATCGTGTATTGTGTTCCCCTCTTCTCCTTTACCCTTCCACACATTTTTCCCCCCCCACTTTTAGCTTCCTTCCCCCTTTCCCCACTCTTTCTCCTTTCTTAAGGGCAGAGACCTGAAGGGGGGGAAGGCGTCATCTACTGCTCCTCGGACTAAAACTGATTTCCTTTGTTTCCCAGGCGATGGGGAACCCCTATGGGTTTAGCGTTTCCCAATTTGAAGTAATAATAATAATAAATAATAATAATAAACATAGCAAAAAATAATAATAATAATGATAAATGATATAAAATTATTTTTTAATTTCTAACATGCGACAACTAATCTAGTCTGGCTTCCTCTCTCTTTTTTTTTTTTTTTTTTCTCTCTCTCTCTCTCTCCCCCCCCCCCAAGCCAGGCACCAATGAAGTTGCAAAACGTGGTCGGTGCAGCGTCATCAATCACAATACCTGCACCAACAGCCAGGTAACCCTGACAAATTCTCCCCCTAACGTCGTTTTCCCCCGCCTGTCTCGGTTTTTGGGTGTCTCAGGTGGGAAAGGGGGTCCTCAGTGGCTTAGGCAGGGCACTGCCGGGGGCACTGACAGGGGGGACTGCCGTACATGTGGGCAGGGATGGAGGGTGATAGGCATGGACAAAGGGTAAGAAGGGAGGGGGACCTTGACGGCGGGAAAGGGGAGGGGCCCGACGGCAGGAAGGGGGGGGGTACCTGGAGGGTGGGAAGGGAGGGTGATTGACGGCAGGAAGGGGGGGGGTGACCTGGGGGGTGGGAAAGGGGAGGGAGTAACAAGGAAGGGCGGGTAAGGGAGATTAAGAAAAAGGGAAGGGGGCAATGAGATGTAAAGAAAAAAGGAAAGGGGAGGGGAATGAGGTGGGAGGTAAAAGGGAAAAGGGGGAAAAAAAAGTATAAGATGTGAAAAGACGGAAGGACGGGGGGGGGGGGTGTAAGGGGCAGATGGGGAAAAGGAATAGGAGGCAAAGGGAACGGGAAAAAATGGAAGAAAGAGGAGGGGAGATAAAAAAAAAGAAAGGGAAAGGGGGAGAAGGTTGAAATATGGGGAAAGGGAACAGAAAAAGGAACAAAGTAGGGGGGAAAAGGAGGGGGAACAAAAAAAGGGGGAAGAAGGAAGGAAGAGGAGGAGGAGGGGAGGGGAGGAGGTTTAAAAAAAAAGGGTGATCAAGATCGCGTGAACAATTAAAAGTCATCAAAATCCTATTTAAGGCCCTGTAATATTATTATTATTGTTATTATTATTATTATTATTATTATTTTTTTTCATTATTTATATCAAGCTAAAGCCCCAAGTAGGTGGTTCGGGGGAAGACGTGAAGGAGTTCAATACTCTTCAATATCAGTTGTGTTTGATCTCACTGCTCTTGGACGGGTTTTGGGCTCTTTACGTTGTCTACAAAACGGAACGTACTCAAGATACCTGGTTGTCTGGGAAAGGGCCCCTTGAGGCTTACTCCCAAAGGCCAAAAACTGGCTGGTTCGATTCTGATTTGCTCATTGACTGGCTACAATCGGCCAAAAACTGTCTGGATGGATTTTTTTTTGCTCTAGACGGGCCAAAAGGCTAAAATCTGGCTGGTTTGATTCTCTTTGTCCTTTTCCGGTTCCAGAAGATTTCTGATAAAGTTCTATAATCGAAATTATCATGGCAATAACACAAACTGTTTACTGGAGAACATGTCCTTCTATGTCTCTTCCCGAGAGGTCAAACAGCGGAGGAAAATAATATTCGAATGGAGTTTCTGCCCCCTATTCCACTGGCATGCTGCAGCTCCTAGTTGTCGCTGCTTGGCGCTCTGAGACGAGGCCGGACTTTCTAACTGACTGCAAAATGGGTGATAGGAGAAATATGACCCATTCCAAAAAATGGATGATCCTCGACGTCTGTTGGCTCATGAGGAAGGGGAAATGTAAGGGGGATCCCATGCCCTTGGGGGAGTAAAAACTTGCGGCATAATCCCTGGGACTCTGAACGGGGCTCAAAACTTTCGGCGTGATGATTCTAGCCATTATCATCAAAAGGAACTGAGCCCTTTCCTTCTAAAATATCTAAAGGGGGGGTGAGAGTCTAGTGTCTTACTGCACAAGACGTTGTTTAGATTTCCATCTCATATACCCTGTACACAAAAAACAAAATGCCTAAATTATGATAAGTGACCCTTTGGGCCCTGTGTTTAGAACATGCTCAAACTTGTCAGAAGATAGCGTAAAAGCCTGGTTCAGTTGGTGTCAGTGACAAGCTTTTCCCCGTCGCTGTCACCAGTGACAACCCAAAATCACCACTGCTTCTAGCCCCTTTCAAAATGCTTTCCCGACATTCGTGGAAGCAGGCAGCCTCGCGTGCCCCTTTCCCCTCTCACCATCCCGACGGTAATCAATGACCTTCTCATCCATGGCCTCATGAAGTGATTTCTCCAATCTGGGTTAACAACTTTCAACAAAACCGACAGAATATAAATATACACATACAAAAATCAAACCCGTACATGTACAAAAAAACTCCATGACGTCCAGTAACTCAAGCGTTCAACTGTTTTGGGGTCTTGCTGAGGTATAGACAAAATCGCTTACATGTATACTAACAAACTACGGACTGCTGTAGATTCTCTCGGTCTGCTGGTGCGGGCTCCCGTAAAACACCTAGGTATGACCTTTCAGTTTTTAAACTCTTTTTCCAATGTCTTCATATTGCAAGCTCCTGACGAAGCACTGGAGACAGGCGAAAGACCTAGAGCTGATTTATAACCTCCCCTGTGGATTTATTGTCCGCGTGTGCGTGGGTTTGTGTAAAATTTTACCCAAAACTACCTACATGTGGTTGCGGGGGGTCGTTACAGCTACTATCCCCCTCTTCCTGGTGTGTGTGTGTGTGTGTGTGTGGAGTGTGTGTGTGTGGTTTGTGTGTGTGTGTATGTACAACACTAAAGGGATTTTACCAACACTTTCAGTGAACATCATACGATTTTTTTTTCTACCTTTGCTAACTCCAGTTATCAAATTTTTTTGGTTGTCTTTAATACTGGAGCAACTCATAAATAATACCAGCTGGCTGATGAAGCGTCTGGCGTGGAAAAAACTCCGCATTAGTTTTTAATAAAAAACCTCAAAGTTGTATTCGGGACAATAAGGTTTGTCGACAAATATCACGAAGACAACAGCTGGTCAGGGGGTTGGTGGGCGGCTTTCATATAAATCCCGTACCATCTGGGTCTTTTTTAAAACCCTTTATCTCTATATTATAAGCTTACTCCCAAAACCATCTGGATCTTTTAAACCCACTCCAACACCATTTAGATTTGTATAAGTTATTCCAACACCATCTGGGTTTCTAAAACCCTCCGCACTATCAAGATCTTCAAAAATTTATAACGACAGTACTGTGGGGAAACCCACTGCCATTAGGGGAGTACTGGGCAGTGCCACTCCCTGTGAGGGGAAATTACTGCCATTAAAAATACTGGGGAGTGCCCTCATCCTGTGGGGAAACCCGCCATTAGAGAGTACTGGGCAGTGCCAGTCATCCTTGGGGAACTTTCTGCCATTAAATCTGGGCAGTGCCAGTCTCCCGTGGGGAAAACTGCCATTAAGAGAGTACTGGGCATGCCAGTCTCCCGTGAATGAACTTACTGCCATTAAGAGTACGGGGTCCCCTCATCCTGTGAATGAACTTACTGCCATTAAGAGAGTACTGGGCAGTGCCGTATCCTGTGAGTGAACTTACCACCGTTAATAACGCAAACATTGCAAGTTAAGCAGTTTAACCGCCATTAGCGCCATCAACTTATCCTCGCTTTATTATTCAGATTATTTTTATCCATTTACAAATTATCATCATATAATCTCAGCAGCTGTTGAATGTTTCTGTGAAATGTTTTGAATTTAGTGGCTGCATGAAGGTTGTTTGTGTTTTGTGGCTTCATGTGAACGTTGTTTGTACGTTTAGGGGCATTAAGTCTATGACCCCGAATCCATTGTATTCTAAATGTATAATGCTTTAATATTTATTTATCAATCTTTACCCACACACCCACACACACATACACACACACATGCACACATACACACACACACACATGCACACATACACACACACATACACACACACACACATACACAAACATACACACACACACATACACACACACACACACACATACACACACACACACATATACACACACACATACACACACACATACACAAAATACACACACACACAAAAACACACACACACACATACACACATAAATAGTTTAGGAAGCGATGTAGTGGAGGCAGGCTTTTAAAAAGCTTTAAGCAGAGTATGATAAAGTCATGGCGCGGGGAAGTGACCCAGTAGCGGCCGGGTGAAGAGGCGGGGCCAGGGCTTTGACTCGACCCCTGCAACCACAACTATAGTACAACTAGGGGGTACACATACACACACACACAAAAATACACACACACACATACACACACACATACAAAACACATACACACACAAAATACACACACACACAAAATACACACACACATACACACACAAAAAATACACACACACACACACACAAAAAACCACACACACATACACACACACACACACACACATACACACACACACACACACAAAATACACACACAAACACACACACACACACACATACACACACACCTTGAGCTGAACAGGATAATAAACACCAGACAGCACGGTTTCCCGGGAAGGCAAACCTGTGTAACAAACCCCCTAGAGTTCTATGATAAAGAAAAGAGGTAAGGCAGGGGGGAAAGAAGAGTGGGTTGATTGCATTTCCTGGGCTGCGGAAGGCCTTCGACACAGTTCCTCACAGAGATTGTAAAAAGTTGGAAGAACAAGCAGGTATAACAGGAAGGGCACTGGAATGGATCGGGAATACCTCAAAGGGGGGCAACAACGGGTCATGGTGCGTGGTGGGGATCACAGTGGGCGCCGTGACGGCGGTGTACCGCGGGGTCAGTCCCAGGACCAGTGTTATTCCTGGTTTGAAATGACTGAGGGACGGGAAGAAGAAGTGTTCCTATTCGGGGATTGAAAATAAGGGGAGAATCCAGGAAAAAGGGACCAGAAAAAAGGGGGCACAATGGAAATGAAGACTCAGATGATAAAAAGGGGGTGTAGGGAAAATTTCTTCAGCCCCAGAGGGGGGGTCG
>WNWK01027394.1:0-26336 GCA_009830355.1 Cherax destructor
AAACATCTAAATTATTGGGAACGCCTTCAAGTCTTGAACATGTACTCATTGGAGCGGAGGAGAGAGAATACATGATAATATATACATGGAAAGTACTTGAGGGCCTGGTCCCAAATCTGCACACTGCCATAACAACATACTGGAGTGAGAGATATGGGAGAAAGTGTAAAATAAACCCAGTGAGGAGCAGGGGTGCGGTGGGGACAATACGGGAGCACTGTATTAACATCCGGGGTCCCAGACTATTCAACATCTTACCAGAAGATATCCGAAACACGGCTGGAACCAGTGTAGAAGCCTTCAAGAGGAAACTGGACAAATATCTTCACCAGGTGCCAGATCAACCAGGCTGTGATGGATATGTGGGGCAGCGGGCCTCCAGCAGCAACAGCCTGGTTGACCAGGCAAGCACCAGACGAGCCTGGCCCATGGCCGGGCTCAGAGAGTAGATACTCTCGAAACTCTTCAAAGGTATATCAAAGGTAAGGTATGATGCTGTAAAATGACAAGATATGCAATAACAACATTTAACCTAAGAAAATTTTACTTTTATTGAAACAAGTGAATCTAATTACAGATACATTATTTTAAATTTAAGAAAAACAGTCTAAAAAGACATTGCCTAAAAATACATTGCTTAGCTACATCCATATTCATGCCATAGTAAGGAATAGAGATTATGTCACTTCACATCTTTGTTCATCATTAGGCATTACTGCATCTGATATCTATTTATCTAAGTTTACTTAGGACTCTTTATTGTCTAAGGAAATGGCCACATGCAGACATTCCAGATGCCTCTTAATTTTACTCACACTGGGAAACAAGTGGAAAGAATGTGAACCATATTTAATAGATCCATACGGTACAAGTGAAAATGAAAAAGAGAAGAAACACATGTATATATCAGTGTATCTTTGATGCACTAATCTTTTAAAGAACTTTTCATCCTTGAGGTGGAGACCAAGGTCAGAATCTTCCAAAGGCATCAAATTTTTCTAAGAGTTCAAGTCTTGAAGGAGCACTTGAAGATCTTGTTAAAGTAGTCTACATGCTGATATGGCCATCATAAAAGTGGAATACAGTGGACCCCCGCCTAACGAGCACCCCGGAAATCGTACAATTATGTAAGTATAATATTGTAAGTGCTTGTGGAAGTGTATTTGTGGGGGTCTGAAATAGACTAACCTACGTGACATTATTTCTTAAGGAAGTAAATTCGTTCGGTAATGGCACTTGAGCAGGCTTCTGGAATGAATTTTGCTCGTTAGGCGGGGGTCCACTGTACTCACCATTTACTAATACTGAGTATATGGTGACTATTCCTCAAACTCATACTATTGCTCTTACTGAGAAACAAAATAGTTATCAAAGAATAAGGCTTGTCTTCAAGGAAAAAAAATGTAGAAGCATATAAACATCAGGAATACACAGCAAACAATTACAGTGGATGAGAGATTTTGTTTGAAAGGAAGATGCAAACATTGGTAAAAGGAAAAATGTTACCAACATGGTACACTATGAATTTGTGCCTGTTCCAATAATGTTTCTAATTTATATGAATGACTTGACAGAAGAAACAAAATTAAAAGAGAGTGTTTGGACGATGCAAAAACCCTACGCAAAACTACGTGCATTATGGCTGCTGTTATTTTAAAAAGGTAAAGATATGTTGCAGTTTTTAATTGTTGCAGTTTTAAAACTGTATTATCAGCACACCTCTAGCAAGACAGTGATGGAGTGAGTGATGATGAGAGTTTCTTCTTTTTTGGGTCAACATGCCTCGGTGGAAAACAGCCAATGTGTTAAAAAAAAAAAAAAATCCACATATACCATAAGCCCAGCTCTCTCTACCTCAATGGATGTAAAACTTGCTTAGATCTCAAAATATGTTTTGCCATCACACACACACACACACAAAAAAAAAAAAAAAAAAAAAAAAAAAAAACAGGTCTCCAGGAACAAAACATAATGCAAGAAATGAAATAATAGAAGATAAAGGAAGAGAAATAATAAATGTTATAATTAATGAATAATAAAAACCATACCTGGCTCATAAGTTTTTGAACATGGTTCTTGTGCTTCATGTACTACATCAGCAAGGACCATTCCATATGCAGAAAGAATGCCAGCATATTTGTGGATCATTACAGTCTGCATGCCCAGTGCTCGTGCCACAGCACATGCATGCTGGCCACCAGCTCCACCGAAAACAGCCAGCACATGATGTGATGTGTCATAGCCCTTTGCCTGAGATTGATCATACACTGATTTAACATTACATTGTATACGTAACAATTTTCCAAATATACACACTCAGAATTATACCTATTCATCTGTGCCTATAAAGATGTCACTGGAGAATAAGTCACAATATTATGACAAAAAAATAAAAAATTGCAGAGAACATTTATGGGAACAACATATCTGCAAATGTGTCTTTTCTTCACTATTGTTAACAATATACTATTTGGATCCAACATGACTAGAACAATTCACTGTTTACATACAGGTTTGAGAGGAAACTTTAGATGACATTTCAGCCTGTCCTGAAATACTGTTGAAAGTTTCCTATCCAAATTGTGGGTTAAGACATGATGTGAATATTATGAAGAGATAAGAAGAGTGTAGTTATATGGAAGGCATGATTCAGGGAATGGAAGAAAGGTTAAGATGTTGTTCTGATGGTTTAATAATATGTTGATTAAGTAGGTGTATAAATCTGGGGAGGATCGAAAGTTGTATGGGATATTCCAGGAAGGACTAAGGAATTGTGAAGGAGGCATGTAAGTAAGGCCTTAGCATCCCACAAACATATAAGATTTGTTACAATGAAGAAAAGGAGACATGATTTTTAGAATTTTATGTGCTTTTGGAATGTGAGTAATGTAATACACTACAGAAAATGGTTACCAACACTTGATTTCTGGAGGCCAGAAGTGCAATGCATACCCTTTGAAAAACTGGTGGTGACATTATGGTTCAAGGAATCACTGAATTGGGATGTCTGTACACTTCTAGAAAGACAGCTAGAGAGTGAGGGATGATGGATAATGACAGAAGCACCTGTCAATTGTCTTAAAGGCAAAAAATGAGACAAAAATCAACAAAAACCCACAAAGCGCTTTACTGGAAGACCCAATAACTAGACATCTCTCCCTATCTCTCATGTATAGCATAATTGAGTGACTTGAATTCCATTTTTTTCCTTTACAAAAGCAATGGTAAAATATATTCTTGAATAAATGTTAATTCAATAAAGCAGATTTTTTTTATACCCAGTAACAAATCAACTTGAAATCAGCTGAAAATTCTGCAAAATAAAATAATCAAAGGGTTAATAAATCTACAACAATATGCCTATTGAAGGCCTCATTACTTATCTCCAGATATGCATTGACTCACTAATACAATGCTTACCTTATTAAGTACTTATTTCTCACACATGCTCTTCTAGGGAAAACAAAAATGACTCCATTTTTCTTTCCTCTTCAACATAATATGGAGTATGGAGGAAGTGAATGCATTCAAATATCAGAGAAGACATGTCAGCAGAAGGGTCTGTGAAAGATGAGGTAAACCATAGAATATATGAGGAAAAAAAAGGTGGGTAGTGTATTAAGTATCTGTGGAAAGAAGTTTATCTATCAAGGCAAAAAAAAAAATTAGGGAATGTACTATAGTATAATGGTTCCAACACTTTTCTATGGATATGAGGCATGGGTTTGAATGCTGCAGCGAAAAAGAGGCTAGAGGCAGCAGAGACGTCATGTTTGAAAGCAATTTGTGGTGTGAATATCAGAGAATTTTGAATGTAGAAATTGAAAGGAATTATGTGGTGACCAAAGGTATAATTCAAAGGTCTGAGGAGGGGTTGTTGAGGTGGTTTGGCCATGAAGAAAAGGCTGGAGAGGGACAGACTGACAAAGTAGGAAAGAATGGGGTCATCCCAGGAATGGTTGGAGGGAGAGGGTACAAAAGGCAAGATTTTAGGGGCATGAGCATCCAGCAGGCTTGTGTGAGTATGTTAGACAGGAGTGCATGGAGACAAGTGGTTTTTAATAAATGTGTAGTTGGAGTGTGAGTAGGGTAACTTTTATGAAGGAATTCTGGCAAACTGGCTAGCTGGACTCAAGAGTCTTTGAGGTGAGAAGGGCAGTACCTGCACTCTAATGGAGGGGTGTGTATGTTGCAGTCAGAGGGCAATCTGTGAAGTCACCACACTTCCGAAAAGACAGCAATTGAGTTAATGCTGGTGAATGTGTTTTCTTCTTTGGATCACCCTGGCTTAGCAGATGGCAGTTGAACTAACAAATTTTTTTTTTTTTTTTACTATTCAACCTTCATCAGTTTTACATCATTATGTGTACCATCTACAAACAAACAAACCTGTGTGAGAGCTCTGATTGGTCGACACATAGCTTCATTAGCCACACGAATGAACCCCATAGCTACTTCCTCTATACTAAGGTGTTTGCTTACGTCAGAATTGTAGATATTCACCTAGAAAGATAATGCAGAGCATTAACATCATTTAAAAAACCATAGGAAATACATACCAGGGAACAGGTGGGGCTTAAACCCATGGCAAGCGAGTTCTAAGATTTGCAGGCTAGTTCAAGCCCCCACCCATTCCGTGATTCGTTTACAATCATGTTATTACAATTCTGTGAGTCATAAGAAATACATCTATGGAGACACCTAAGAATAATACATATGGCAGGAAAAATAAAGAACAAAAAACAGATTGCATTCTCTGATAGTAAGTCTTACAATTTATGGAATAGGTAGGAGTTAAGTGCAAAATAAAATAAAAAATATTGCATTTTTAAAGGTTACAATAGTTCTGTATTCTATATACAATATTCATGTACAATATGCCACAAGTACTTTAACTATCCTCTATTATTCTGCACAAGAAAATTTATGACAAATATTGAATAGAGGTGCAAAAAGCATCTGAGGAAGGGTAGAAAGGAGAATATGATGATTCTTATTATGATGTTCGTGTAAAAAGCACCAAACCATCAAGGGTCACAGCTCATGGGAACTGGAAGAGACAACTCTGATTCAAGGCAAGGGAAACTAATTCCCTGGACCAAGTGCGTTCCTTGGTGAGAAGATACTGAAGAGCTAGAAAACTTACTTCATTTGTTATTTTTTTAAAAGCTTTCATTGTACTTTCTTTATCAAGCGGTTCATTCTCTTCAGGACCAAAGATCTTTGGGAAGTAGTGTGGTAAGAGACGACCCAAGGCTAAATTTGCATCAGTCACTGCTAGCAGCCCTCCTTTTTTGTAACACACAGGACCTGAAAGATCAGACCTAAATAAAATGCTTGATAGAATCCAAGATTTAAATATTATATATACAATTAATATGTATATTAATGTGTATACAAAGAAAATAATAAACTGTTTAGCCAAACAGCATGTTATTTTAAGAGAAAAAACCTGGAAACAGTATAATACAGTGGTACCTCGAGTTACGATATTTTTTCGTTCGAGAATGCTGTTCAAGTGCCATTACCAAACAAATTTATCCCCATAAGGAATAATGTAAAATAGACTAGTCCTTTTACACCCCCAAAAATATACTTACAAAAGCATTTAAAAAAATAAACTTACATAAAAGGGCGATTTTGGGGACCATCGTAACTCGAGGTACCACTGTATATAACATCATTATAGAGCGAATTTAGGAAAAAAGCCTATTGTTTGAAGTAAACTATGGAAATGTTACAAAACTGAAATGGAATAAAGCCTTAACAGACAATACTTGGTGTACATAAGATTCTTCTAATCATTTCCTGATTGCAAGTCATGCTACTGTCAGCAACAAACTAAACACTCCATCAAATTATAGCAAGAAATAAAAGCCTCATCAAATTTTTTTTCCACCTTAATGGCTGTCTCCTGCCAAGGCAAGGTGACCAAAAGAAAATACATTCACCATCACTCACTGCCTTTCCAAAAGTGTACTGACATCACATTTCAGATTACCCTCAAACTGCAACATCCCTGCCCCAACAACCCCATGATATTCATGGGGTTGTTGGGAAAAAGCAAGCAGGGAATGGGAGTTAATCAGGTTTGACACAAGGAAGAGAAGGGAAGCTTCCAATTCCTTGGATAGAGCCCTTTACTCACATCAAGGAATCCCTTCCCCAACCTTGAAGGGACCAACATGTATAGAAATTTAACATAACTTGCACCTATGCAAGTCTGTCTGAAATTTAATCATAAATTGAAAGATGATTTTATAACCAACATAAGTGATAACATTAATGTTAGAGATGGAGAGAGATTTAAGATTTCGTTCGGATTTTTAACCCCGGAGGGTTAGCCACCCAAGATAACCCAAGAAAGTCAGTGCGTCATCGAGGACTGTGTCTTATTTCCATTGGGGTCCTCAATCTTGTCCCCCAGGATGCAACCTACACCAGGCGACTAACACCCAGGTACCTATTTTCTGCTAGGTGAACAGGACAACAGGTGTAAGAAAACGCATCGAAATGTTTCCACCCTGCAAGGAATCAAACCCGGGCCCTCCGTTTGTGAAGCGAGAGCTTTAGCCACCAGGCCACGGGACACCATGGCCTTTTACATTATTATATAAACAGCAGAGAGCTGACTAATTCCTCTACTCACCAGTGATGGCTGATTTAGAGGACTCCTCTAGCCAAACAGCCCACAGCCCAGCCTAAGGCCAAGCTTCCCTAGTGATTGCTTGGTCAACCAGGCTGTTTATGTTAGTGGCTTGCATGTCCCAATGGTCATCACAACCCAGCTGGTCTGGCAATTATGCCCAATGTGATAGCTGTTTTAAGCTTATATGAATGAAGTCAAGCAATGCCTCCTAGCCAAAGATACCCTAGTCTGAATACCCAAAGATTCTTTCAAATCACCTGAAGATTTGCTAATGAAGTTTAAATTTAGCTGATTAAATTACCACCTCATCTAATCTGAAGATTAAACATACCATTACTTGATGGGAGGATATCTAGATGTTTCTGTTTTATATTTGGTGTATTTAAATCATAAATGTGGAATCTAAATAAAGCAGCATATACAGAATAAGTCAGAGCATTGTCACCTGGATGAGCTCCAGCAGATTCTGGACCAACCACAAACATTCCAGAGCGAAAAAACAACCGAGATCCACCACCAGCTGCCACAGTGTTCACATCTAGCTGAAAGCATGAAAAAAATACTATTATAGAATTACTGCATAAAGCATAGAATTTAAGGTGAAAATTTTTATGCGACTGCATTTAAGATTGCCTGCATCCAAGACATAAAACCTTTCTTTTCTTTTGTCTTTGGGTCACTAGTTACTAAACTGAGTAACAATGTGTTACTAATATACTGTCATTACAATAATCACAAAACAAAAAATTCTTAAGTCTTTTAGTTACATTATAACCCATATCCATAACTCATTTCAAGTCATAAGTTGTAAGCTACAGCATATTTTGATAAAAGGAAAAAAATCCCCTTGCTATTAGGCCGAACAATGGGTTGCCATGTTGATTTGTGTTCTTGACACCAATTCTTCATACTTAATAGAAAATTAAAGGTATGCAGCATCACATCTTGCTGGAAATAATTGGAGAACTCTTATTATTATATTTATAAATAAGCCCTAAACCTACATGGTTCATATAGCACTGCAGTGTAGTGATACATAATGGCAAAGGCTGATGGAGTTGAGTTAGTGTGAGTAAAATTGATGCAGCATTGCTTTTTCTTGCAGAATATTTTTCAGCTTTAAAGACATTTTTCAGCTTGAATTGTTTTTTATTTTTGTTGTTGTTGTTGTTTAATGGGATAATGAATTTAATCAATTCTCTCTCTTTGAAAAGGACCTAGTCCTGAACCAACCCAAAATGTTAAATGAGGCTTACATGTACGGTACATCCTATTTATGGATCTTTTTTTTTTTTGTCTTAAAAATTTAGGTTTCATTTTCATTCCTGTTACAGTATAGTATATAACATTAGCATTTACAATATACAATAACCCCATACCTGTGGAGCTTGAATAGTTACTCCAGCTGTTGTACTTTCAAATACATGCTCATATTCACCAGCATAACGGGATACATCAGTAGACGTGCCTCCCATATCAAATCCAATAATGGGTTGGCAACCAAAATTCTTATAACTAGTCATAGCATAGCCAACAACGCCACCTGCAGGTCCTGAAAGAATAGCTCGCGACCCAATGAACCTGTGAAATAAATGTGTAATATAATCCCTGGTTCATAGGTGACTGATTAATTAAAAATCTAAAAGCTATCTAAAAATTATCTTTTCGTGTTTTATATACAGTGGACCCTCACTATTCGAACACTCCAAAACTCACCCTCATTCCAGAATGCTGTTCAAGTGCTGTTACCAAACGAATTTATTCCCATAAGGAATGATGAAAATTAGATGAGTCCATTTCAGACCCCCAAAAATACACTTATAAAAGTACTTAAAAAAATAAGCTTACATAAAAGGGTGAGTTTTGGAGTGTTCGAATAGTGAGGGTCCACTGTATAAATATATGCAGTAATCTTTTCCCAATGAACATTCGCATAATGTAATTAGCTTCCTTTTTACAAGACCTCTTGTAGTGGCTCTCATTACCAACTTTCAAAAATTCAAAACATCCACTTTTTTTTGACTGAATTTTATAAAAAAAACAAAAATTGTGCCACCACTACATATATCAAGCAAATACGAGAAAAATATAAAAAATCATTACAAATCAACTTCACATAAATTAAAGGAAAATTCACATTATTTAAATACGTATAAGTATGAATAAGTCACACATGCATCAAATGGTTATACAGTGGACCCCCGAGTAACGTAAAAACTTCATTCCAGAAGCATGCTCAAGTGCCATTACCGAACGAATTTACTCAGTTAAGGAATAATGTCACGTAGGTTAGTCTATTTCAGAACCCCAAAAATACACTTCCACAAGCACTTACAATATTATACTTACATAATTGTACGATTTCTGGGGTGTTCGTTACTCGGGGGTCCACTGTATACAAATAAAAAGCAATTGATCATAAACCCAAGGAAAAAAAAATCATCATAAATACTGTAGTGAATACAGCCCAAATATAAAATGTACATAATTTGTGATGTGGTATATTTACAAAATAGGGGCATATCACACATGAGCCAAGTAATCCTTTACAAATAAATGAATTAGTAAAAACCAAAACTACACATACAGCCTATAGGACCTAGCAAGTAAAATACTCAGCCACAAGACTACCTCACTGGTAATTGCCCACATATTCTATATATAGCACCAACAAATCCTACTGAAGTCTCACTAATAATTAAATCATTAAAAAACAAGGCAAGAGACCTAAATAACTTGCCACCAATCATGTATAAAAAAGCAGCTCATGTGCTGTCCCCCATTATTGCAACACCATTTAACAAATCTGTTGAATCTTCAACATTCCCATCCATACTCAAGACAGCAAGGGTCACCCTGATCCTCAAAGGAGGCGATCCTATAGAACTAAATAACTACAGACCAATATCTAACTTGCCTTTGCTCTCTAAAATCTTCAAAAAAATAATACAAACAAATCTACTCCTACCTTCTATCCCATAACATACTGAACCCCTGCCAGTTTGGGTTTAGGCCGAAAAAAGCATGAATGATGCAATTATTCAGGTCCTCAAATTACAGCAATTGAAAAAATGAATATCCTCTGGGGCTTTTCATAGACCTATGGAAAGCTTTTGATACAGTAGACCACAATATCTTGCACCTAAAACTAGAGCATTATGGGGTCAGAAGACACTCTCAATTACCTAAAATCTTATCTTAGTGGTAGACACCAGTATGTATACACAAATGGCATGACCTCCAATACTCAGCCTGAGGTTGTTGGAGTGCCACAGTGTCCTAGGTCCTCTACTCTTTCTTATTTATATCAATGACCTCCCAAATGCATCAACACTCCTTAAACCAGTTCTATTCGCAGATGACATCACTTACGTTTTCTTCCACCCAAACCTGGCTATACTTAGTAACGCTGTAAATAGCGAGCTACATAAAATATCAAATGGATGACAACCAACAAACTTACTCTCAATATAGACAAAACCTACTTCATGCTTTTTGGAGAGAACATTAAATATCCAGATAAACATATCAATAAATGGTTCACCCATTACAAGACTTTTTTTTTTTTTTCAACAAGTCGGCAATCTCCCACAAAGGCAGGGTGACCCAAAAAGAAAGAAAATCCCCACCAAAAAAATACTTTCATCATTATTCAACACTTTCACCACACTCATACATAATCACTGTCTTTGCAGAGGCGCTCAGATACGACAGATGAGAATAGTCCCTCCCAGCTGTCACTATTCCAGACCCCTCCTTTAAAGTGCAGGCATTGCACTTCCCATTTCCAGGACTCAAGTCCAACTAAATTAACTGGTTTCCCTGAATCCCTTCACAAAATGTTACCCTGCTCACACTCCAACAGCTCGTCAGGTCCCAAAAACCATTCATCTCCACTCACTCCTATCTAACACGCTCACACACGCTTGCTGGAAGTCCAAGCCCCTCGCCCACAAAACCTCCTTTACCCCCTCCCTCCAACCTTTTCTAGAACGACCCCTACCCCGCCTTCCTTTCCCTACAGATTTATATGCTATCCAAGTCATTCTACTTTGATCCATTCTCTCTAAATGACCAAACCACCTCAACAACCCCTCTTCAGCCCTCTGACAAATACTTTTAGTAACTCCACACCTTCTCCTAATTTCCACATTCCGAATTTTCTGCATAATATTTACACCACACATTGCCCTTAGACAGGACATCTCCACTGCCTAAAGCCTCCTCCTCGTTGCATCATTTGCAACCCATGCTTCACACCCATATAAGAGTGTTGGTACCACTATACTTTCGTACATTCCCTTCTTTGCCTCTATGGATAACGTTTTTTGTCTCCACAGATACCTCAACGCACCACTCACCTTTTTTCCTTCATCAATTCTATGGTTAACCTCATCCTTCATAAACCCATCCAATGACACGTCAACTCCCAAATATCTGAAAACATTTACTTCTTCCATAATCCCTCTCTCCAATGTGATATCCAATTTTTCTTTATTTAAATCGTTTGATACCCTCATCACCTTACTCTTATCTATGTTCACTTTCAACTTTCTACCTTTACACACCCTCCCAAACTCGTCCACTAACCTTTGCAACTTTTCTTTAGAATCTCCCATAAGCACAGTATCATCAGCAAAAAGTAACTGTCAACTCCCATTTTGCATTTAATTCTCCATAATTTAATCCCACCCTCTCCCCAACACCCTAGCATTTACTTCTTTTACAACCCCATCTATAAATATATTAAACAACCATGGTGACATTACACATACCTGTCTAAGACCTGCTTTTCCGGAGTAATCTCCTCTCTCCTACATACCCTAACCTGAGCCTCACTATCCTCATAAAAACTCTTTACAGCCTTCAGTAACTTACTACCTATTCCATACACTTGCAACATTTGCCACATTGCTCCCTATCCACTATCATATGCCTTTTCTAAATCCATAAATGCAATGAAACTTCTCTACCTTTATCTAAATACTGTTCACATATATGCTTCACTGTAAACATGATCTACACATCCCCTACTCACTCTAAAGCCTCCTTGCTCATCTGCAATCCTACTCTTTGTCTTACCACTAATTCTTTCAATAATAACCCTGCCATACACTTTACCTGGTATACTCAGTAAACTTTTTTTTTTTTTTTTTTCAACAAGTCGGCCGTCTCCCACCGAGGCAGGGTGACCCAAAAGAAGAAAATCCCCAAAAGAAAAAACTTTCATCATCATTCAACACTTTCACCACACTCATACATAATCACTGTCTTTGCAGAGGAGCTCAGATACGACAGCTGAGAAAGTCCCTCCCAGCTGTCACTATCTCAGACCCCTCCTTTAAAGTGCAGGCATTGTACTTCCCATTTCCAGGACTCAAGTCCAACTAAATCAATTAACTGGTTTCCCTGAATCCCTTCACACAATGTTACCCTGCTCACACTCCAACAGATCGTCATGTCCCAAAAACCATTCGTCTCCATTCACTCCTATCTAACACGCTCACACATGCCCTCTGGAAGTCAAGCCCTCGCCCACAAAACCTCCTTTACCCCTTCCCTCCAACCTTTTCTAGGACGACCCTACCCGCCTTCCTTCCCCTACAGATTTATACGCTCTCCAAGTCATTCTACTTTGATCCATTCTCTCTAAATGACCAAACCACCTCAACAACCCCTCTTCAGCCCTCTGACAAATACTTTTAGTAACTCCACACCTTCTCCTAATTTCCACATTCGAATTTTCTGCATAATATTTACACCACACATTGCCCTTAGACAGGACATCTCCACTGCCTCCAGCCTCCTCCTCGCTGCAGCATTTGCAACCCATGCTTCACACCCATATAAGAGTGTTGGTACCACTATACTTTCGTACATTCCCTTCTTTGCCTCCATGGATAACATTTTTGTCTCCACAGATACCTCAATGCACCACTCACCTTTTTCCTTCATCAATTCTATGGTTAACCTCATCCTTCATAAACCCATCCGCTGACACATCAACTCCCAAATATCTGAAAACATTTACTTCTTCCATAATCCCTCTCTCCAATGTGATATCCAATTTTTCTTTATTTAAATCGTTTGATACCCTCATCACCTTACTCTTATCTATGTTCACTTTAACTTTCTACCTTTACACACTCTCCCAAACTCGTCCACTAACCTTTGCAACTTTTCTTTAGAATCTCCCATAAGCACAGTATCATCAGCAAAAGTAACTGTCAACTCCCATTTTGCATTTAATTCTCCATAATTTAATCCACCCCTCTCCCCAACACCCTAGCATTTACTTCTTTTACAACCCCATCTATAAATATATTAAACAACCATGGTGACATTACACAACCCTGTCTAAGACCTACTTTTACCGGAAGTAATCTCCTCTCTCCTACACACCCTAACCTGAGCCTCACTATCCTCATAAAAACTCCTTACAGCCTTCAGTAACTACTACCTATTCCATACACTTGCAACATTTGCCACATTGCTCCCTATCCACTCTATCATATGCCTTTTCTAAATCCATAAATGCAATAAAAACTTCTCTACCTTTATCTAAATACTGTTCACATATATACTTCACTGTAAACACTTGATCTACACATCCCCTACCCACTCTAAAGCCTCCTTGCTCATCTGCAATCCTACTCTCTGTCTTACCTCTAATTCTTTCAATAATAACCCTGCCATACACTTTACCTGGTATACTCAGTAAACTTATTCCCTATAATTTTTACACTCTCTTTTATCCCCTTCCCTTTATATAAAGGAACTATACATGCTCGCTGCCAATCCCTAGGTACCTTCCCCTCTTTCATACATTTTTATATTTTTTTTTTTTTTTATTAACACATCGGCCGATTCCCACCAAGGCAGGGTGGCCCGAAAAAGAAAAACTTTCATCATCATTCACTCCATCACTGTCTTGCCAGAAGGGTGCTTTACACTACAGTTATAAAACTGCAACATTTACACCCCTCCTTCAGAGTGCCGGCACTGTACTTCCCATCTCCAGAACTCAAGTCCGGCCTGCCGGTTTCCTGAATCCTTCATAAATGTTACTTTGCTCACACTCCAACAGCACGTCAAGTATTAAAAAACCCTATGCCTCCATTCACTCCTATCAAATCGCTCACACATGCTTGCTGGAAATCCAAGCCCCTCGCACACAAAACTTCCTTTACCCCTCCCTCCAACCTTTCCTAGGCCGACCCTACCCCGCCTTCCCTCCACTACAGATTTATACACTCTCGAAGTCACTCTGTCTCGTTCCATTCTCTCTACATGTCCAAACCACCTCAACAACCCCTCCTCAGCTCTCTGGACAATCGTTTTGGTAATCCGCACCTCCTCCTAATTTCCAAACTCCGAATTCTCTGCATTATATTCACACCACACATTGACCTCAGACATGACATCTCCACTGCCTCCAGCCTTCTCCTCGTTGCAACATTCATCACCCATGCTTCACACCCATATAAGAGCGTTGGTATAACTATACTCTCATACATTCCCCTCTTACTTCCATGGACAAGGTTCTTTGTCTCGACTCACGAATCGATGACACATGAAACACATCGGTCGTACGAGTCAAGTTGAGATCTGGCTCCATTCTCCAGACCCGTGCTCCACTCACCCTTCCTCATCAATTCTATGATTCACCTCATCCTTCATAGACCCATCCGCCGACATGTCCACTCCCAAATATCTGAATACATTCACCTCCTCCATACTCTCTCCCTCCAATCTGATATCCAATCTTTCGTCACCTATTCTTTTTGTTATCCTCATCACCTTACTCTTTCCTATATTCACTTTCAATTTTCTTCTTTTACACACCCTACCAAATTCATCCACCAACCTCTGCAGCTTCTCTTCAGAATCTCCCAAAGCACAGTGTCATCAGCAAAAAGCAACTGTGACAACTCCCACTTTGTATTTGCTTCTTTTCTTTAGCCCAACACCTCTTGCCAAGACCCTCGCATTCACTTCTCTTACAACCCCATCTATAAATATATTGAACAACCACGGTGACATCACACATCCTTGTCTAAGGCCCACTTTTACTGGGAAATAGTCCCTTCCCTCCTACACACTCTAACCTGAGCCTCACTATCCTCATAAAACTCTTCACTGCTTTCAGTAACCTTCCTCCTATTCCATACACCTGCAACATCTGCCACATTGCCCCCTATCTACCCTATCATACGCCTTTTCCAAATCCATAAATGCCACAAAAACATCTTTACCCTTATCCAAATACTGTTCACCTATATGTTTCACTGTAAACACTTGGTCTACACACCCCTACCTTTCCTAAAGCCCCTTGTTCATCTGCTATCCTGCTTTCTGTTTTACTCTTAATTCTTTCAATAATAACTCTACCATACACTTTACCAGGTACACTCAACAGACTTTTTCCCCCTATAATTTTTGCACTCTCTTTTGTCCCTTTGCCTTTATACAAAGGAACAATACACGCTCTCTGCCAATCCTAGGTACCTTACCCTCTTCCATACATTTATTAAATAATAGCACCAACCACTCCAAAATTATATCCCCACCTGCTTTTAACATTTCTATCTTTATCCCATCAATCCCAGCTGCCTTACCCCTTTCATTCTACCCACTGCCTCACGAACTTCCTACACCCACAACTGGCTCTTCCACACTCCTACAAGATGTTATTCCTCCTTGCCCTACACACGAAATCACAGCTTCTCTGTCTTCATCAACATTTAACAAATCCTCAAAATATTCTCTCCATCTTCCCGATACCTCTAACTCTCCATTTAATAATTCTCCTCTCCTATTTTTAACTGTCAAATCCATTTGTTCTCTAGGCTTCCTCAACTTATTAATCTCATTCCAAAACTTTTCTTATTTTCAACAAAATTTGCTGATAACATCTCACCCACTCTCTCATCTGCTCTCTTTTTACATTGCTTCACCACTCTTTTAACCTCTCTTTTCTCTCCATATACTCTTCCCTCCTTGCATCACTTCTACTTTGTAAAACCTCTCATATGCTAACTTTTTCTCCTTACTACTCTCTTTACATCATCATTCCACCAATCGCTCCTCTTCCCTCCCGCACCCACTCGCCTGTAACCACAAACTTCTGCTGAACACTCTAACACTACATTTTTAAATCTACCCCATACATTTTCGACCCCATTGCCTACACTCTCACTAGCCCATCTATCCTCCAATAGTTGTTTATATCTTACCCTAACTGCCTCCTCTTTTAGTTTATAAACCTTCACCTCTCTTTTACTTACTGATTCTATTTTCCTTGTATCCCATCTACCTTTTACTCCCACTGTAGCTATAACTAAAAAGTGATCTGATATATCTGTAGCCCCTCTATAAACATGTACATCCTGAAGTCTACTCAACAGTCTTTTATCTATCAATACATAGTCCAACAAACTACTGTCATTACGCCCTACATCATATCTTGTATACTTATTTATCCTCTTTTCTTAAAATATGTATTACCTATAACTAAACCCCTTTCTATACAAAGTTCAATCAAAGGGCTCCCATTATCATTTACACCTGGCACCCCAAACTTACCTACTACACCCTCTCTGCATGTTTCTCCCACTTTAGCATTTAGGTCCCCTACCACAATTACTCTCTCATTTGGTTCAAAAGTTCCTATACATTCGCTTAACATCTCCCAAAATCTCTCTCTCCTCTACACTCCTCTCTTCTCCAGGTGCATACACGCTTATTATGACCCACTTTTCGCATCCGACCCTTATTTTAATCCACATAATCCTTGAATTTACACATTTATATTCCCTCTTTTCCTTCCATAACTGATCCTTCAACATTATTGCCACCTTCCTTAGCTCTAACTCTCTCAGATACTCCTGACTTAATCCCATTTATTTCTCCCCACTGAAACTCGCCTACCCCCTTCAGCTTTGTTTGCTTAGGGCCAAGACATCCAACTTCTTTTCATTCATAACATCGGCAATCATCTCTTTCTTATCATCCGCACTACATCCACGCACATTCAGACAACCCAATTTTATAAAGTTTTTCTTCTTCTCGTTTTTAGTAGATTTGTACAGGAGAAGGGTTACTAGCCCATTGCTCCTGGCATCTTAGTGCCTCATACGACACGCATGGCTTACGGAGGAAAGATTCTTTCCACTTCCCCATGGACAATAGAGAAAATAAAAGGAACAAGAGCTATTAAGAAAAGAAGAAAAACCTAGATGTGTGTATGTATATATATGCATGTGTATGCCAGTGTAGTGTGACCTAAAGTGTAAGTAGAAGTAGCTAGATATACCTGTTATCCAGCGTGTTTATGAGACAGAAAAAAGACACCAGCAATCCTACCATCATGTAAAACAGTTTCAGGTTTCTGTTTCACAGTCACCTGGCAGGACGGTAGTACCTCCCTGGGTGGTTGCTGTCTACCAACCTACTACATTTATTAAACAAAAATACCAACCACTCCAGCACTATATCCCCCCCTGCTTTTAACATTTCTGTCATGATTCCGTCAATTCAAGCTGCTTTACCCCCTTTCATTCTACGTAATGCCTCACGCACCTCCCCCACACTCACATCCTGCTCTTCTTCACTCCTAAACGATGTTGTATCTCCCTGGCCAGTACATGAAATTATCGCCTCCCTCTTTTCATCGACATTTAAAAGTTCCTCAAAATATTCCCGCCATCTACCCAATACCTCCAGCTCCCCATCTACTAACTCCCCTACTCTGTTTTTAACTGACAAATCCATTCGTTCCCTAGGCTTTCTTACCTTGTTTATCTCACTCCAAAATTTTTCTTGTTTTCAGCAAAATTTCTTGACAGAGCCTCTCCGTTCTTTCATCCACTCTTCTTTTGCACTCTCTCACCACTCTCTTCACCTTTCTTTTACTCTCCATATACTCTGCTCTTCTACTAACACTTCTGTTTTGTAAAAACCTCTCATAAGCTACCTTTTCTCTTTTATCACACCCTTTACTTCTTCATTCCACCACTCACTCCTCTTTCCTCCTGCACCCACCCTCCTATAACCACAACTTCTGCCCCACATTCTAATACTGCATTTTTAAAACTATTCCAACTCTCTTCAACCCCCACTATTCCTACTTGCACTAGCCCACCTTTCTGCCAATAGTTGCTTATATCTCACCCTAACTTCCTCCTCCCTTAGTTTATACACTTTTACCTCTCTCTACTTGCTGTTGCCATTTTCTTTTGTCCCATCTACCTTTTACTCTAACTGTAGCTACAACCAAATAATGATCTGATATATCCGTTGCCCCTCTATAAACATGTACATCCTGAAGCCTACTCATCAACCTTTTATCCACCAATACATAATCCAACAAACTACTTTCCTTACGTGCTATATCATACCTTGTATATTTATTTATCCTCTTTTTCATAAAATATGTATTACTTATTACCAAACCTCTTTCTACACATAGCTCAATTAATGGCTCCCCATTTACATTTACCCTGGCACCCCAAATTTACCTACTACTCCATCCACAACATTTTTACCCACTTTAGCATTAAGATCCCCAACCACAATTACTCTCTCACTTGGTTCAAAACTCCCACACACTCACTCAACATTTCCCAAAATCTCTCTCTCTCCTCTACACTTCTCTCTTCTCCAGGTGCATAAACACTTACTATAACCCACTTTTCACATCCAACCTTTATTTTACTCCACATAATCCTTGAATTTATACATTTATATTCCTTCTTTACCTGCCATAACTGATTATTCAACATTATTGCCACTCCTTCTTTAGCTCTAACTCTATTTGAAACCCCTGATCTAATCCCATTTATTTCTCCCCACTGAAACTCTCCTACCCCCTTCAGCTTTGTCTCACTTAAAGCCAAGACATCCAGCTTCTTTTCATTCATAACATCTACAATCATCTCTTTCTTATCATTCGCACAACATCCACGCACATTCAAACATCCCACTTTGACGATTTTCTTCTTCTTCTTTTTAGTAAGCTATACAGGAAAAGGGGTTACTAGCCCATTGTTCCCGGCATTTTAGTTGACTTTTACAACACGCATGGCTTACGGAGGAAAGATTCTTATTCCACTTCCCCATGGATTCCCCTATAATTCTTACACTACACTCTTTTATCCCCCTTCCCTTTATATAAAGGAACTATACATGCTCTCTGCCAATCCCTAGGTACCTTCCCCTCTTTCATACATTTATTAAACAAAAATACCAACCACTCCAACACTATATACCCCCCTGCTTTTAACATTTCTGTCATGATCCTGTCAGTTCCAGCTGCTTTACCCCCTTTCATTCTACGTAATGCCTCACACACCTCCCCCACACTCACAACCTGCTCTTCTTCACTCCTAAACGATGTTGTACCTCCCTGTCCAGTACATGAAATTACCGCCTCCCTTTTTTCATCGACATTTAAAAGTTCCTCAAAATATTCCCGCCATCTACCCAATTCCTCCAGCTCCCCATCTACTAACTCCCCTACTCTGTTTTTAACTGACAAATCCATTCGTTCCCTAGGCTTTCTTACCTTGTTTATCTCACTCCAAAAATTTTTCTTGTTTTCAGCAAAATTTCTTGACAGAGCCTCTCCCATTCTTTCATCTGCTCTTCTTTTGCACTCTCTCACCACTCTCTTCACCTTTCTTTTATTCTCCATATACTCTGCTCTTCTATTAACACTTCTGTTTTGTAAAAACCTCTCATAAGCTACCTTTTTCTCTTTTATCACACCCTTTACTTCTTCATTCCACCACTCACTCCTCTTTCCTCCTGCACCCACCCTCCTATAGCCACAAACTTCTGCCCCACATTCTAATACTGCATTTTTAAAACTATCCCAACTCTCTTCAACCCCCACTACTCATACTTGCACTAGCCCACCTTTCTGCCAACAAGACACACTGAGGGCAAATTTCTAGGTCTCAACTTTGACTGTAATCTTAAATTTCAGACCCACATCCAGCATATAACTAAGAAAGTTTCCAAAACAGTAGGTATTCTTTCCAAGATACGTATGATACTATGTACCCCAAAGGGCGCTCCTTACTTTATATTACTCTCAAATATACCCTTACCTCACCTATGGTATTTGTGCTTGGGGATCTACCACAGCCAACACCTTATACCTTTAATAACCCAACAAAAAGCAGCGGTGCGGATGATCACAAACTCCAGCACCAGACAACACACCCCACCACTCTTCTTGAACTTACTTAATATACGTACAAAATTATTTTTATTTATTATTAACACATCGGCCATCTCCCACCAAGGCAGGGTGGCCCGAAACAGAAAAACTTTCATCATTCACTCCATCACTGTCTTGCCAGAGGCATGCTTACACTACAGTTATAAAGCTGCAACATTAACACGCCTCCTTCAGAGTGCACACACTGTACTTCCCATCTCCAGGACTCGAGTCCAGCCTGCCAGTTTCCCTGAATCCCTTCATAAATGTTACCTTGCTCACACTCCAACAGCACATCAAGTCCTAAAAACCATTTGTCTCCATTCACTCCTATCTAACACGCTCATGCATGCTTGCTGGAAGTCCAAGCCCCTCGCAAACAAAACCACCTTCACCCCCTCCCTCCAACCTTTCCTTAGCCGACCCCTACCCTACCTTCCCTCCAATACAGATTTATACACTCTCGAAGTCATTCTGTTTTCTTCCATCCTCTCTACATGTCCAAACCACCTCAACAACCCCTCCTAAGCGTTCTGGATAACAGTTTTGGTAATCCCGCACCTCTTCCTAATTTCCAAACTACGAATTCTCTGCATTATATTCACACCACACATTGCTCTCAGACATGACATCTCCACTGCCTCCAGCCTTCTTATTGCAACATTCACCATCCATGTTTCACACCCATACAAGAGCATTGGTATAGCTATACTTTCATACATTCCCCACTTTGCTTCCATGGACAAAGTTCTTTGTCTCCACAGACTTCTAAGTGCACCACTCACCTTTTTCCCCTCATCAATTCTATGATTCACCTCATCTTTCATAGACCTATCTGCTGACACATCCACTCCTAATTATCTGAATACATACATTCACTTCCAGCAAGCATGTGTGAGCGTGTTAGATAGGAGTGAATGGAGACAAATGGTTTTTGGGACCTGACGAGCTGTTGGAGTGTGAGCAGGGTAATATTTTGTGAAGGGATTCAGGGAAACCAGTTAATTGATTTAGTTAGACTTGAGTCCTGGAAACGGGAAGTACAATGCCTGCACTTTAAAGGAGGGGTCTGGGATAGTGACAGTTGGGAGGGACTTATTTTCAGCTGTCGTATCTGAGCGCCCCTGCAAAGACAGTGATTATGTATGAGTGAGGTGAAAGTGTTGAATGTTGATAAAAATATTTTTTGAGGGGATTTTCTTTCTTTTTGGATCACCCTGCCTCGGTGGGAGATGGCCGACTTGTTGGGGAAAAAAAAAAATCACCTCCTCCACACTCTCTCCCTCCAATCTTATTACTGTGCCTACTATATATACAGAACATTAAACTCCAATATCAACCCTTCACTCAAACTTCTAGACAGCTTCAACAGAACACACAGGCATAACACAAGGCACAAAACAATTTTTGACATCCCACATGTCCATCTCACACTATGCAAAAATGCAATGCACATAAAAGGCCCGAAGATCTGGAACTTTTTGCCTGAAACAGCAAGACGTCCCCTGCCCACAAATCAATTTAGGACTACATGTATACTCAAAAATCATCTCATCTCTCAATAACAACCATACCCACACTATGCTAAACTCTAACTAAATTTAAAGCAACTCTCCCAAATATTTTATTATCTCTTAACTATTAAGCCATTATTACAAACTTAAAAATGTATGTTCGTATCATTAACTGTACTACCTCATATTAATTATAGAGTAAAATATTGAATATTTGTATTCTACCACTCTTCACCTGTCTAGACTTAAGTAGTCTAAGTATTATGTTAAGTCTGCCCGAAATGCCTTGGCATGATAGTGGCTTTCTTTGTACCAATCATATTATGAAATGTAAATACACATTGTAACCTTAGCAAAGAAATAAAATTTTATTTATTTATTTATTAAAACAAAATACACAATGTACCTAACTGCATTTTGTACTGTTATTTGCTAATCATGTTTATTCCATGTTTAAAGGCCGTTGGTCAAAATTTACTTCTGGATTCCGTGTAAGAATTTTGAAGCAATTTCAATTTAATAGAAAATACTTTTATTTACCCGCAGTGAGAGGCCACTTAATGTCCTGTGTGTCATAATCTGCCTATCTGATACTACCATCAAGATGTGACCATGACCATAACACAAGAAACAGATCACATTTTGATGTACTCCGCGTCCATAGCAACCTATGTAAAAATTCAATGCACATAAAGGGCCCCAGATTCTGGAACTCATTACCAGAAAATACAAAAATAACCTTGTCTGAGAATCATTTTAAGACTCTACAAAAACCACGTACTACTCACCCTACCTAAATACTCATACTCAAAAAATACTCATTGTTATTTCTCCTATAAGATAATTCCATTTTTATTATTATTATGTATGATAATATTACTTTCAAAAATGCTCAGTATTTTTTTCCTATAAGATAATCTCAATTTGTACTATTATAACATTGTAATATTACCACCTACTCACCATAAACTAAATATGCATTCTGTAAATTACTTTAAAAAAATACTCATTGTCATTTTCCCAAAAATAATTTCAGTTTTTACTAAACACTTGCTGCAATGTAGTGTCACCATATTATAATTTGCCAAATAAAATATCATCATATTGTAATCTGCCCAATGTTTAAGCAAATCAAATTCCCATCAATCTATCAAATATTATGTACATAGTCCATAAGTTTTTAGATTAAGCTGCCCATTATGCCCTGGCATGTCAGTGGCTCTCCTTGCACTTCTATGTAAATCTCTATGTAAAATTGCGATGAAATAAAAATTATTATTATTATTATTAAAAGGAAAAGTTTACTGTAATTTCTTCCAGAATGTGCATGTGTCCACACAAAAAAAAACTGATAAATATAAGGATGGCATTATTTTTTTGTATTTTAAAGAAAGTACATGTTTCCATTGCTTTATGAAGCTTCACTATATGCAAACCTTACTTATATGCAGTAATCCCATTTCTACAAGGATTTTGCTTTATGTGGCAAAAAATTCCCTTTATTGCAACTGAAATGGGTGGTCTCTGTGCATTTTCACCCACATGTGATCACCTAGTGAATAAGTGAGGCAGTGAGGGATGTAGTGAGGAACAAGGTAGTAAGGAGCAAGGTAGTGAGGAAGCATTTGGAAAAAAAACGTGAAATAAAATAATGTGGAAACTGCAAAGTCTCAGAGCAAATCCCTATCTTTTACATGTTATAATGGGTTTGCTATATGCGATTTCACTTCCTGTGCCATTAACAAGGAATGCATCTATCGAATAAAGCGAGGGACACTTATTCCATAATGTGATCCTCAATGCACATTCATGAAGGGATTCAGTGAAAACGGTTAACCAGACATAGAGTCCTGAACAGTGGGGATATTGCAGTTTGAAGGAGCATCTGAGCTGTAATGTCAGCACACCTCTGGCAAGACAGTGATAGTGATTTTTTTTTTTTAAGGTCACCCTTCCTCAGTGGGAGACATCTGGTGTGTTAAAAAAAAAAAATCTATTCAAATACCAAATTAATTAACTTTGATGATACAGTTCAGATTCTAACCTTTCCATTTGTGTTAGCCCTCCATCACTTTGCATGAAAAGAACATTGACTCCTTTTAGCCGATTCTTGAAGCCAGAAGAAAATCCCTGTCAAAAGAAATTAATCAATATCTTAAGACTTTTGCTTTATCCCTACATGAAAACTAAGAGGTCGAGCAAGTGAAATAATAGATTAAATTTAATGTGGATCAGAGCTATTTAATGGAAATGAAAGTGAAAACTGGTCACATGAAAAGGCAGACACAAAATTAAAAGCATCAGATATTGACAATTTTTTTTTTTTCACACGTCGCCCATCTCCAACCAAGGCAGGGTGACTAAAAAAGAAAATCACTTTCACCATCATTCACACACATTCCCTCTTTGCAGAGGTGCTCAGATATGACAGTTTAGATGTCACTCCAAACATCCAATATCCCAAACCCCTCCTTTAACCCTTTGACTGTCGCGACCCCAAATCCTAAAGTGTCTCTCCGTGTCACAAAATATTAAAAAAAAAAAAAAAAAAAAAAATTCTTATGAAATGATAGAGAATCTTTTCCCGATGGTAATGACACCAAAAGTACGAAATTTGATGGAAAACTTACAGAATTATGCTCTCACGAAAGTCAGTGAACTCTGCGGAATTTACGCATCGGTGATTTCGCCCAATTTGAGCCCTATTTCCGGCTAATTCCTTGTTCCAGTTGACCAAACTCATAGCTATTTCTTTAAAACTCCATTTGTTCTATCGATTGAGTACAAGAAGCTGCCCATTCACTGATTTCAACTACCCAATAAAGTGGCCAGAAATTGGCAATTTGGCCAATTTCACGCAAATTAAAAAAGATGCCAATTTAAAAATAGGGTCCAGAATGAACAATGCAGACATTCCTGGCACTAAAATAACATTTTCTCTGTTCATCAGTCACGTCTCCAGGCCCCTCTTATATTACTCTTGCTTTCTATTTTGAATTTTTACTCACACAAAAAATAGAAGATTTACTGTTATGCAGACTACTGCATTATTGTAATACTGCAATTGTATAATGTCAATGTCAACCCATTCGTGACTGCATATTAGAATGGCTAGTTGGACACTTATTGGACTGTTGAACATCGGCAAAAATCGAACATTTCCGCTACTTTGAGCTCAATTTCAAGGTCCTTTTCATCGTGAAACCAATCAAAATCATCTCTATTTCTGTAATATGTCTTCCATTCTATCAAATGAGTCCAAGAAAACGAGAATACAACCATGAATACTATACAAAAATACACCTCAAAGTCGGCGTTTTAATCCAAAAACACGGTCGGAGGTTTTCTTTTCTCATTATGCACCGCTTGCTGCGGGATTTTTTTTATTCTGCGCACACTGACCACACAGACCCATTCTCTCACATGTGGACCTACCAGCTTTCTCCCGCTTGATTTGAACCCGCTAGAATTTTGGCATATTAATACATCAAAAACACTGGCTCATAAGACATATATATACGACAGAAACAGTCAAAGGGTTAAAGTGCTGGCATTGTACTTTCCACCTCCAGGACTCAAGTCCAGCTAACTGGTTTCCCTGAATCCCTTTACAAAATATTACCCTGCTCACACTCCAACCAGCTCATCAGGTCTCAAAAAGCATTTCTCTCCATTCACTCCTATACCCTGCTCACACTCCAACAGCTCGTCAGGTCTCAAAAAGCATTTCTCTCCATTCACTCCTATCTAATATGTTCACATATGCTCGTCACTAAAAGATCACAAATGAATTGCAAGACACTCCTTTGCCACCCCAGCAAACTTTTGAAAAATCCTTTTTAATATATGGATGAAGAAATACTAAAGAAAATATTGCTCAGTTATTTGCTTTCCAAAAGTTAATCCATTTTAATCTAAGGGGTTTCTCCTTTGCATTTTCATAACACTTGCTAGCATGTCAGTCCTATATGGCTCTTCCTTACAGTTTTAAATATACTACGTAAAAAACAAAGTACAGCCTCTCATCACATAAGGACGGAATTCCGTTCCTAAGAACACGTTGGTAAAGAATTCTTCGCTAAGTGAGGAGCATGCTATAATGGTAGTGGGTTTGTGTCAACCATCTCTGATATTGTTTTAATGTCACCTTTGCACCATTTATAACATTTCTGGTATATTTTTAAATATTTATACAGTAGTGTACTGTATACTGTAATAAACAGAATAGAAGAAATCAGCTCTAATATACATTACAGTATTTAGGTATGCATACTGGTCAGAGAGCCCGTTGTAAGTCCGAGTCGTTAGTAAACAAGTACGTACATCCCTAAGTAAGGAGAGGCTGTATAGTACTATGACACAGCAGACAGGCTGTATACAGTGGACCCCCGCTATTCGAACGGCTCGGCAGTCGAACAAATCGTCATTAGTACAAGAAATTCGATATCGTCATGCGAACAAATTATCGCGAGTCGAACGAATGCGTTCGTGACCTGTCCGCCCAGGCGCTTGGGTGCCTCACCGCGCAGGCGTGGAGAGCCAGTCCCACGTTGTTTACACTCGAGAGAACAATACCCTGCACGCTTCTCCAGACATTTCACACTTAATTATAATTTTTTGGAGTTTGTTCATTAAGTGCGACTGTGAAATAAGCTACCATGGGTCCCAAGAAAGTTCCTAGTGGTACCCTGGGCTGATAAAAGTAGAAACACCGTAGAAATGAAGAAGGAAATAATACAAAAATACGAGAGTGGTGTGCGATTGTGTGATCTTGCCAGGATATATGACAAAAACAGGTCAACTATCGCTTCTATCCTGCTTAAGAAGGAAGAAATTAAGCAAGCTGATGTTGCAAAAGGTGTTACTGTAAGTGAGCCAAAATAGACCACAAATAATCGAAGGATTGAGAAGTTGTTGCTGGTATGGATCGGGTAAAGTTAGCGGGTGA